>JAGKTI010008674.1:13602-32938 GCA_018397915.1 Birgus latro
CCACACACACACACACACACACACACACACACAAAATCCTTGCTGTAACATACAATACATCAATGTCATTTAAACAACACATCACCAACATCAAAAATCAATAAACACCTAGACTCAGTGCCTTGAGGGCGTTTGCCCATACAACATTTGGACACAAAGAAACCACCATCACAATATACAAACAATATGTACGTTCAGTAATGAATTACGCAAGCCCTGCTTGGGCTCTTAACCTCACTAAAACACGCTATAACACTCTTCAGACCATACAAAGCAAGGCCCTAAAAATAATCACAGGCTGCACAGCTACTACACCTACAGACCACCTACACCAAGAAACCAAAGTCCTCAAAGTCAAGGATCATCTAGACATGAGAGGCAACCAAATTCTTGCTGCAGCCTCTACAAACCCACAACATCCACTACACTACATGGCAGCAGATCCACACACACACACACCAAGGACCATCAAAACAACACCCAGTACACGATATCACACACAAATACTGTCATCTCTTCCCCCCCGCCCGCCTCAGACCAGCCTCCAGAAGCACATTCATACTCGCCATTCCATTGTCACTTAAAGACAACACACAGCTGCAAGCACGGCCTCCTGATATCCATCCTTCTGAATCCTATCTCTCTCGTGAGGACAGGGTCCACCTGGCCAGGCTGAGATGTGGGCATCATCCAGCCCTCTTAAGTTATCAGAAGAGGCTGCTTGACTCTGTCACTGATGCCTGTCCAGGATGTAACACAGCACCCCATACAATTAAGCACATCATGGAAGACTGCATTGCACACAATCACCTACGCCAACAACACAACATACACTCCTTGACAGCTCTGTGGGAAAGCCCGATCTCGGCCATGGCCTTCCTTAGGGACTCGGGGCTGTTCGGCCAGACTGCCTAGGGAACAACTACTACTACTACTCCATCCACCTTCACATTCCCTACTTTTCCATTCACATCTTCAATTAAAAACACTCTCTTATTCCTTTCAAACTTTTCCATGCATACTGAAATGCAGAATACCAAAGTGCCCCAAGAACCTTACCCGGCCGAGAAACTCATCCCAGAAGGAGACACCCAAGGGGCAGAAATAGTCAGCGTGGGCTCCTTGCAAGATGGGCGCACCTGTGTCTTTCCTGCACACCTCTCTCACTCTCAGGTAACTCGCCATGGAGTTATCAGACATGGCACACTACGTCTCCGCCGGACCAGCCCTCGCCAGGTTCGGGGTGGGGCTATTTCTTTAGCCCCAGATTGCCAGCAGGAGACAGCCACTAGCCACTCAGAAACTGCTTCCCTCCCTCAATCACACTAGGTGACAGCCACAAGCCGCACACCGGGGAAGACGGCCACAAGCCGCACCTCGGAGATGGCCACAAGCCGCTCCCACTAAAACCCCCCAAAGAAGGGGAACAGGTAACGGCTACAAGCTGCACCCCTGAAGTAGCGACGACCACAAGCCGCTCCTCCATCAGGAGGGACCCCACACTAGTGACGGCCACAAGCCGCACCTGCAGGAGGGCGACGGCCACAAGCAGCGCACCTGCGGGCCCTCTGGGAAGGACACCGGTGATGGCCGCAAGCCGGACTTGCATCCCCGTGATGGCCACAAGCCGCACTCGGGGTATAGTCCTCGCGGGGCACAGTGCCCTTGAGCGACTGACGGCCACAAGCTGCACTACGCCCACTGGTAGCCAGGGGCATGAGCCCTTAGTGATGGCTACAAGCTGCATGGGGGAGGAAACAGCCACAAGCCTCTCTGCCATTCGTGCCCAAGGGGAATTGGTGACGGCCACAAGCTGTGCCAGGGAGGGAATGGCTACGTGACACCCCTCGCCTTCTACCCCAGTGCCTTCCTCACCTGAGGATTTCCCGGGCCTGCTGGAGTCTACCTGTAGTGGCTCGGGTATCCTCCCCCTTTCTCCTAACAGGGACACCCTCCAGCTAGAACAATAGCTGGAGGAGACCTGGCAAGGCCTTTTGATAACTGGGGTCCTAGCCCTCCAGCTCACCCCTTGGCAGTCCCAACCCCTGCTGGGCTCTTCGACATCGAGCTACCGCAACCCAACCCTGATGGAGGCTCCGCAGAGGAACTGCAGCCCCCAGACCAGTCAAGACATCCCCAGGACCCCGGGGCATGACCTCCCAAGCCCCACTCGATGACCTCCTGCCTGGCAGAGTGGGTGCAGACAAGCGCGCCTACTCTGCCTGCTCAGGCCCAGCCCCTATGCCTGACCCCCGGCCCCCAAGGAAGGGCACTCACATCACGCCGCCCTCAGACCACTTCCAGACGAGACAACCACGGCCCGGTCTCCTGACGAGGCCGCAGACGAGCACCAGCAATCTAGCCTCCTGATGAAGGCCCCTCCAGACGCCCCGACGACCAGTGGCTTTCTGACTCAGGCCGCCACTCTGGGCACTCCGCTACCGCCGGGCCTCACTCTACAGCAAGCCCCGGCTATGCCTACCGGTCACAGAGTCCTCTGGCCCTGTCTTATTTATGTATATTATTTTCTTGTCAAGTGTGCCATTGTTGTATTTGACTCAGATTGTAATTTAAGGTAATATATGTGTAAGGTTTGTTGCCCTGAGTTTTTATGCCCTGTTCCCTTTAGTTGCCTTAAGAGATCCAACCCGGTCTAGAAAGAGGACCCTGCTCTAGGCTCCGTGTCTAAGGAATGAGAAGTCGTACCCTTTCACACGCAGCATAATACTGGTGGCCAGCGGTGGTTCTTGACCCGGTGGGTGGCAACAGGGAACAAGGGAACCTTAGGCAAAATGGCGACGAAACTGCACGTCCAGATACCTAAAATCGACCCTGAGAAATATGACATCCACACTTACTTGGAAATAATAAAACCACTGTTGGACACAGCCTTCAAGACAGACAGAAAATAGCAGTAACACTACCACTTATGGGGAAGGCAGTAGCCACAACTGCACCTAAGATCATCCCGGAGCTGACATGGGCGGAATTCACCAAGTTTATGACTCAAGCAGTCACCCCTTCACTAGGGAAAGTCGTAGTGCTAGCACAGCTCGACTCCCTCACCTATGACGGAAATCTCGACGACTCACTCTTGCAGGCCCTGTGACTCGTCACCGCTGCATACCCGGAGTGCAGCAGGGAAACCCGGGAACAACATGTTTTCAACACCCTGGTCAGGATTCTCCCCAGTGCTGTCAAGGAGCACTTCACAATTCATGACCCAACGGGAGACCTGGATAAAGATATCCAGCTTGTAAGTTGCCTCCTGGCTGCCCGTACTACCCTACAGCAGATTGGCACTGTGAGTAAATCTCCACACAAAAAGCAGCGCCCCTACGCACCTCTTGCCCACCTCCAGTCCAGCCAAGCCCTCCACCAACACCCTTCATCCCCAGGGCCCACCCCTCACGCAAGCGCCCCGACACGAGACAATAATTGGATTTCCATTAACCCATGGGAATTCCCTGTGTGCAGCAACAAATGTCCCCTCCACGACATCAGGGAACAACTCAAAGCTGCTTGACAGAAGTCCACCACCCAGGGGCGCCATAAGGTCTCGGCCCTGGATGACGAGTGTATCGAGGGCGACGCCTCAATGGACAACCACCTAGACCCTGGGGAAACGGAACCCGAGGACGACTACACACTGCAGCAGCTGGATTTTTTTAGGACTGCCCTCGCACCTCCCCACGGTGGCAGGGGCCATCTCACAGATGAGACTGAATGGGGTAAAGGCGAGGTTGCTAGTTGATACGGGAGCTTGTAGATCTTGCCTATATAGTCATTTTTATTCCCGTCACCATTCGACCTTCGGCCCGCTTTTTCCCACTTCAGCTTACCTTGTGGACGCGGGGGATGGCCCCCTGCCCATACGTGGGGAGACTCGGGCCCTACGTGCAGACACGCACCTAAACATCTCTGCACTGCACCCCTTCATCATTTTTTACTCCTGCCGTGCGTATGACGGATACCTGGGGCTGGATCTTCTTCAGAAGCTCCAGACAAGCATCGACTGCTATGGGCGTCGACTCCAGTTCAACAGACCTCCGGACTCCAGCCCCCAGCCCATCTGCACATGCATGCCCCCCCCATCCCCATCCCCACCCCTTGTACCCTCCCCTGCCCACCCCCATCTTCCCTGCTACCATCGCCTCCACCCTCACCATTCCCCTTCATCATGAGGCCTGGTTGCAATTAAACAGGCCATCAGGAACCCCCATTCTCTTCTCCCCCTCCTAACCCCCCCGCACCCCCCCCCCCTCCCTCCCCCCCCCCCCCTCCCTCCCCCCCACCACAACACGGTGGGCATTGCTAACCTCTCCACCACAACCCTTATCCTACCCAAAGGGTTAGTTGTGGGAGAAATGGAGGAGGCTGAGCCCTGCACACCTCCTCGCGCCCCCTCCTCCCTACCTCCCGTACCCCCCCATCTCTCTCTCCACCAAGAAGATAGCCTTTGCCATCTACTCCTGGACTTTCAAGACTTATTCATGTCAGGACCGACTGATATAGGCTACACCATTGTCCTGGCCAATGAGATCCACACCGAAGGACCACAAATTCACCAACCATCCTGGCGAAAAAATCCCCACCAGCAAGCTGAGGAGGACTGGCAGGTCCAGGAAATGTTAGATGCCGGTGTCATTTCACCCTCCACCAGCCTGTTGTCCTCCCTCATCATACTAGTGAAAAAGAAGGACGGATCAATGAGATTCTGTGTGGACTACAGACGGCTCAATGACATCAACCAAGGACGCCACACCCTTGCCCAGAATGGATGACTCCCTCGACTCCTTATACGGAGCATCATACTTTTCCACCTTGGACCTCCAATCAGGTTACTGGCAGGTCCTAGTCCACAACTGAGGGAAAACTGCCTTCTCCACCAGTAACGGGAGGCATTATGAGTTTAATGTCCTGCCCTTCGGACTCTGTAATGCCCCTGCCACCTTCTCGCGTTTACTGGCCTCACGTGGGAGACTTGCCTTGCATACCTGGACGACGTCATCGTCTTCAGCAGGACCTGGGCTGACCACCTCCATCGCCTCGAGCAAGTCTTCCAGCGAATCAGACAAGCTGGGCTGAAACGTAAACCATCTAAGTGTGTCCTGGCGGCATTCTCTGTTGCCTTCCTGGGGTATATCATCTCCCAGGAAGGAACTGCCCCTGATCCGGACAAACTCCGTGCCATCGCGGACCTTCCCCTACCAAAAGACATATACGAACTTCGAGCTTTCCTGGGACTAACTTCCTACTACTAAAGATTCGTAAAGGGCTTCGCCGACATTGCTAAGCCCCTCCACGACCTAACTGAGAAGGGCGAACCTTTCGTATGGACAGAAGAAAGAGTTGCAGCATTCAAAGACCAAACTTATCACCGCCCCCATCATTGCCTTTCCCGATTACAACCTACCATTTTGCGTATACATGGATGTATTGTTCATAGCGATTGGTGCCGTCCTGGCATAAGTGCAGGAAGGACGGGAGCACATTATTGCTCGTGCCAGCCGAACTCTCAACCAAACTGAGAGAAACTATGCTGCCACTAAACGGGTGTGCCTCTGGATAGTCTGGGCCCTAGAGCACTTCCAGGCCTACCTGTCTGGCACTAAGGTCACCATCATCACCGACCATCAGTCACTCCATTGGCTCCACCAATCCAACACCCAAAACACACAGCTCATCAGATGGAGAGAGACGTTAGAAGATTTCCACTACGAAATCTCTTACCGTCCTGGAAAACTCCACACGAACGCCGATGCTCTCTCCCGGCTTCCGGTACAGTCCATGCGCCAAGAGCCTGAGCTGATGCAACAACGGCAAAATCGTGATCGACCCGACTGGATACCAGCCCACATTTTTTCCAAACTCCACCAACAAGGCAATCACCTTTTCACACAAACAGACCACATCATACTCGACCCTGAAACCGCCCTTGACACCCTGACCCACCTCCACTCTGACAATGGAATACACTTGGGCAGAAAAAAATTACTACCGGTGTTTTGGGACATCTACTGGACCCCAAGCCCCTCCAACTTGGCCCAACGAGTGGTTCAAGCCTGCTGGGCCCACGCCCTCGGAAAAGACATCAACAGCACCCCCGGCCCTGCCGGCAAGATCACAACTCACGAGCCCAAACAACTCCTGGCCGTGGACGTAGTAGGCCCCTTACCACCAAAAGCCGGCTACCGTTACATAATCACGTTCGTGGACAGCTACTCAAAATTCCTCACTGCTTGTCCAGCAAAAGAACACCATGCTGTAGCAGTAGCTGAAGCCCTCGTACGCCACGTCTTCCCCTTCTTTGGTATTCTGCAAGCACTACATTCTGACAACGTGCCAGAATTCACTGGAAAAATATGGCAAGAACTCGCTACCAACTTCGGGTATCAAATTTCCTACTCCTCCCTCCATTGGCCTCAAGGAAATGGAATATGTGAGAGGAGTCATTGCACCCTCTTAAACCAGGTGTGAACAAGGGTACAAGAAACAAAAGATAAAGACTGGCCTGCCCATGTAAAAATCGTACAGTGGAGACTAAACTCCTGCCCCCCGAGATGACGGTGTCTCTCCCCACGAAGGTGTCTTTGGATAAGCCCCGCTTCTCCTCCCCCTCAGACATTACTTCAAGCCCCTGACCATGTCCCCAGCGTCCGATCCCCTTCACCACTTAAAAGCAGGTTACACCACCTACAAAAGCAACAAGACCTGAAGCCAGACGCCACTCCCACCAGCCCCTACAAGCCAGGAGACACAGCTGTGGTAGCCCGACTGTCAACCTCACACAAACTGGCCCCTTGCTTCATGGGTCCCTACACGGTTATCCAAGTCCCCAATCCGTACCAAGTCACCATCATTTATCATGACACCCCCCACACCTACCGCAATAGACATGAGAGGCCCTACACGGCAAGCACTCCCCTACTTGCTCCGCCCCCTAAGTCCCCTGGCTATGCCACCACATCCCCCCCATAACCCCCACCTCTCCCTCCGACTCCTACTTCCTATACCTCACCCCTTCATCCTCCTCTATCCCATCTCCCATTCCCTCCTCCTCACCCACTGCCTCATCACCCCCCTCCTCCCCCTCTGCACCTGCCTCATCCCCCCCCTCCCCCCCCACACCACCTGCCTCCTCACCCCCCTCCTCCCCCTCTGCACCTGCCTCTGACGCCACATCAATTCACCTGCCCACCCGCGCCACTCCTCCTAGGCCGCATAGCACACCGCATTGCTCCACCCTTAATCCGCCACCCCTCCTCACACCACCATGTCCTAAACACCTCACACCCACCGAACAACTTGCACCACCCCCTTAACGCCGCATTCCACCGGCACCACCACCACTCACCCCCGCCACTTGCTCCAACCACACCCCCTCCACCACCAACCATCACCCGCCATTCCACATCACACACCCCTCCACACCCCTCACCACCCATGCCCAAACTCACCGCCTCCGTAACCCAATCAGGGCGAGTCTCGTACCCACCTGAGTGATACACTGCCACCCCCTCACATTCACCACCCTCAACCCCAGCACTGCCGAACACCAACCTGGTAGCATACCACATTCACCAAGCCATGTGGAAAACACCGCCAGCCACACTCCCAAGGGACATCCCCAACTTCTCCCCCTACCAGCGGCATAAAACACCAGCCATCCTGTCGGAGGCTAGCATTCAGCCAAGGCCCACCTCCACCACCACACCACCTCTGGCCATGAATATCCGCCACTTAGTCTGAGCCCCCACCACAGGGAGGAAGAAACGCATCCGAGGGACCCTCCACCTACTGTGCCTCCTCCGAGAGTCACCCCAACCCTCAACATTATTCATTACTTTTGCTAACAACCACATACCAGACACCATCACCATCCACTGGGCCTCCCTCCTACAACATCTCACACAACAACACCAAACCGCCGCCACCCATACCTACAACCTCCAGCCATGGGGACGTGACTTTCTCGCCACCGACAGTGGTGAAATGCAGAATACCGAAGTGCCCCATGAACCTTACCCGGCCGAGACACTCACCCCAGGAGGAGACACCTAAGGGACAGAAATAGTTAGCGCAGGCTCTGTGCAAGACCTGTGTCTTTCTCGCACGCCCCTCTCGCGCTCAGGCAACTCGCCACAGAGTTATCAGACATGGCGGACTACATCTTCGCCGGACCAGCCCTCGCCAGGTTCGGGGTAGGGCTATTTCTTTAGCCCCAGATAGCCAGCAGGAGACAGCCACTAGCCGCTCAGAAGCTGCTTCCCTCCCTCAATCTCACTGGGTGATGGCCACAAGCCGCACACCAAGGGAGACGGCCACAACCCTATTCAACCCTGAAAGAAAAAGGGAACAGGTGACGGCCACAAGCTGCTCCCACTCTAAAACCCCCAAAAGAAGGGGAACAGGTGGTGGCCACAAGCTACACCTTGGAGATGGCCACAAGCTGCTTCCACTAAAACCCCCAAAAGAAGGGGAACAGGTGAAGGCCACAAGCCGCACCTCCATCAGGAGGGACCCCACACTTGTGTTGGCCACAATCTGCATCTGCAGGAGGGCGACGGCCACAAGCCGCGCACCTGCAGGCCCTTTGGGAAGAAGGGCACCGGTTATGGCCACAAGCAGCACCTGCACCTGCGTGATGGCCACAAGCAGCACCTGCACCTGCGTGATGGCCACAAGCAGCACTCGGGGTGTAGTTCTCGCAGAGCACGGTGCCCTTGAGTGAATGATGGCCACAAGCCACACTCTGCCCACTGGTAGCCAGGGGCACAAGCCCTTAGTGACGGCCACAAGCCACATGGGTGAGGAGACAGCCACAAGCTGCTCCACCATTCGTGCCCTAGGGGACTCGGTGATGGCCACAAGCCCCACCTGCACCCCGTGATTGCCACAAGCAGCACTTGGAGTGTAGTCCTTGCAGGGCACGGCGCCCTTGAGCGAGTGATGGCCACAAGCTGCACTATGCCCACTGGTAGCCAGGGGCACAAGCCCTTTGTGATGGCCACAAGCCGCACGAGGGAGGAGACGGCCACAAGCTGCTCCGCCATTCATGCCCTAGGGGACTCAGTGACGGCCACAAGCCATGCTGGGGAGGGAACAGTTACGTGTCGCCCCTCGCCCCCTAGCCCAGTGCCTTTCCCACCTGAGAATTTCACGGGCCTGCTGTAGTCTACCTGTAGTGGTACAGGTATCCTCCCCCCTTCTCCTAAGGGGACACCCTCCAGCTAGAACAACAGCAGGAGGAGACCTGGCAAGGCTCTCAGATACCTGGGGTCCTAGCCCTGCGGCTCGCCCCTCGGCAGTCCCAAGCCCTGCCAGGCTCTTCACCATCAAGCTGCCGCAGTCCACCCCTGACAGAGGCTCCACAGAGAGACTGCAGCCACCGGACCAGCCGAGACGTCCCCAGGACCCCGGGGCATGACCTCCCAAGTCCCACCCGACGACCTCCTGCCTGGCAGAGTGGGCACAGACAAGCACACCTACTCTCCCTGTTCATGTCCAGCCACTAGGCCTGACCCCCCTGGCCCTCCAGGAAGGGCGCCCACATCACGCCGCCCTCAGACCACTCCCGGGGGAGACAACCACGGCCCGGTCTCCTGACGAGGCCCCAGACGAGCACCACCAGCAGTCTGGCCTCCTGACGAAGGCCCCTCCGGACGCCCCAACGACCAGTGGCTTTCTGACACAGGCCGCCACTGTGGGCCCTCCACTATCGCCGGGCCTAACCGTACAGCAAGCCCTGGCTATGCCTACCTGTCACAGAGTCCTCTGGCCCTCTCTTTTTTGTGTATATTATTTTCTTGTCAAGTGTGCCACTGTTGTATTTGACTCATATTGTAATTTAAGGTAAGGTTTGTTGCCCTGAGTTTTTATGCCCTGTTCCCTTTAGTTGCCTTAAGAGACCCAACCCAGTCTAGAAAGAGGACCACGCTCTAGGCTTCGAGTCTAAGGAACGAGAAGTCGTACCCTTTCACACGCAGCATAACACATACTTCCACATTTGCCCAGAACTCTTTCACTCTACTTGGACAACCTTTTACAGTATTGGTGCTTTAGAAATGATACAATGAATGATATGACTGGGATTTCATTACTCCGGAAGTTTGGCAGACCAATTAATCACAATCAAGGAGGTTTGACTGTATTCTTGTTACGAAGGAAAATTATTGTAGTGTTCCTTATTCAGATAATCGTTTTCTTATTGAAAGCAACCGCTTTCTGGTTGGAGCCACGTCACGCAATTCTCATCCACATTAAGTACTGTAGTCACCTGTGCATGTAGTATCATTCATTTCAAATAGTGTAACATAGATTTTTACGCCAACTGTGATACTAGTGAATAGAGTTAGTTTAAAAATGATCTACTCAGTTGGAAAGTAACGTATTGTTAAGGAGGTTAGGAAAATAATTTGAACGCCGCGCCAAGCGCTGCTGTGTGTGAGAGCCTGAGAGGCAGTGTTGCCAACCGTAGGGACATGTCCCTAAACGTAGGGATTTTTGACTGATTTTCAGAGCTGTAGGGACGCCCAAGCAAAATTTCTAAAAACGTAGGGACTTCTTGCATTCATTGATGTTTAGTATACTTTTTCTGTAAAACGAAAGTAGCAAATACACAATTTTTGTGTACCTCATGCAATATGCAATAGACCACCCTTCACTTTCATTTTCTTCGATGAAAACACTAGAAAACGGGGATCTCGTCGCTCAGCTGTTTAACTGACCGAGTCTTGGATCCGTAGTATGCAAGTCATCTTCTTCCTCTTAAGCAAGTTAGTTTGGGAAGAGAGTGTGAGTCAATTTTGTCTTCTTTAGATGATGAGGAAAGTAATGACCATTTCATGATGAGATGTCTCTCCTTTTATCAAACTGCATTTGTTGAGCTCAAAAACAGGTTGCCTCTCTTTGATCCATTGTTTAAGTAAGGAATTTAAATTCATATCTCCTAAGATTGCATTGGATATGGATTCTAGGAAAACTTTACAGAAGTTAGACAATTTAGTAATGAAATATGGGCATCTGTTAGAATCTCAGAGTGATGTTTAGCAAGAATGGGAGAATTTGCCAGCATATTTCAGTGCTGAAGAACGTAATCTGCTTCTTAGGAAAAACTGTGAAGAACTCTGGTTGTATCTTTTCAACTTAAGGAATTTTTCAGACCAGTATGTTTTTAGGAATCTTGCCGTTTTAGCAAAGCTCATTCTAACTTTGCCCCATTCAAATGCAGAAAGAGAGGATCTTCTCTCTTATGGCAGATGCAAAGACAAAGAGAAATAGGATGGGACCTGAATTATTAGATTCATTACCGTTTATCAATTCAAATATGAAATCCGTGGATAAAAACTGTCTTGATTTTGCTAAGGAAATTCAAGAAAGGCATTTGGCACTGCATAACCAACAAATGTATGACCACAAAGAGTAATCCATTCAGTCCTGAGTTAAACATATTGCTATGATAATTACAGTATTACAATGAATGAGGTCGCAAGATCAGATAATCTTTATTTTAAAATAGTAGAATAGTATATTCTGTTTCATAGGAGCTGAAGATTAATACTGAAAGAAATAATTTACTTTTGTGAGACATATAAGGTCCTTAAGGGATTGTTGCTGGAATAAAACTCTTTAAATTCATTTTCTCTAATAAACATTAATCTCATTACATTAATTATTTGGTTTCCCCATGAAGATTACATTATTAAAAATGAATTTCTTACAGAAATGTATGTTTAATTATGTAGGGACAGGCGTAGGGACTTTTGCCTTTATATGTAGGGACATGTAGGGACTTTTCGTGACTTCTGTAGGGATATTTAGTCTAAAAAGGAATTTTCAGGTTGGCAACACTGCTGAGAAGAAGAAGAAGAACAATAGGTACCTAGTGCCAAAATCCGGCACAAAGCCAGATCATCGGCTACAAGTTATGTATGCTGGTCGGGCCGGAAATACAGACACGGCATTGTGAAGAAATTGGGTCAATGGAAAAAGTATATCATATCACAGATGGGGTTAGTGACGTCAGGAACGGAGCTAGATGTCGGAAAGAAGACCTATAGAGGTAAGGAAGGACATGATATTATGACAGGAAAAATATGATGATTCTCGGAGAAAATCTGGAAGGAGGGGAGGACGCTGGAGGGAAGACAAAAAAGGAAAGGAAATTCGTCGCTGTACAGTGTAAAGAGGACAGTCGAGGAAAATATGACGTATAGAGAGAATGGTATTGCAATGCGTACAGAGGGGAGGGTGACCACCAGACATCAAATATGAGTGGGTAAGTCTAGTATGACCAATTCTAAGACGAGATAAAGCAGTCTCCCATCTCCTATTACGGTGGCAAGGGGTTAGCCAAGGAGAAATAGATGGTTTAACAACACGTTGTTTATTATGAGTGATAGAGTCCCAGCAAGACTGCCACCGGTGCTGAAGGAAGGAAGTTAGGGCAGGAAGAAAATCAGAGACTGGAATGAGGAAGGAAGGAAAGGCATCTTTGGCAACAGCCATGCGAGCCAACTGATCAGCACGTTCATTGCCCGCGATGCCCACATGTCCTGGAACCCAACAGAACTGGACTGTTTTATGACGAGAGGAGATACGGAACAACCATTCCAAGATACGAAGGACTAAAGGATGAGAAGCAGAAGGTGACTGAAGAAGGGATAGCGCACTATATGAATGAGAGAATATTACAAATGAGGGAGAGGAGGCACGACAAATATACCGCAACGCAAACCAGAGGGCATATAACTCTGCTGTTAGAACACTTGCATAGGTAGGAAGACTAAAATGATAAAAGGTGTCAGGAAAGAGGATCGCGAAGCCAACACCCTCCGGGGTTTTTGAACCATCAGTGTATATAGGGACTGCAGAGGAATGGCAGGAGAGATGGTCAGAAAACCGAGCACGGAGAATGAATGAAGAAGAATTGGACTTGGAATAGGGGAAAATGGAAGAACAAATGTGAGGTCGCGGAAGTAGTCAGGGGGGAAAAAGACATGTGCGGTAAGAAAAAACATTACTAATAGCAAGAGAGGAATGCGAGAGGAGAGTACGAGCTCGAATTGCAAAAGATGGCCTGGTTCTAGGGGTGGAAAACATGTCTATGTCAGGAGTGAGAGGAAGCAGAGAAGGAGTATGAGGAAAACAGTGCAACTTAGCATAAGTACGAAGAGAAGGTAGAGCACGACGGCGGAAAAGTGATGGAACTCCTGATTCAGCATACAGACTCTCAACTGGGGAGGATTTAAAAGCGCCAAGTGCCAGACGGAGACCGTGATGATGCACAGAATCAAGTTGCTGGAGGACGGTGTCTGAAGCGGAAGAATAAACTTGGCAAGCATAATCAAGTTTGGAGAGAACGAGAACAATATGGAGCCGAAGGAGAGTAGCCCGATCAGCACCCCACGACACATGAGACAAAGTTTGTAAGAGACGGAGGCGTTGCAAGGCTGAGATTTTCAAGGAGGCAATATGATCCTTCCAAGTAAGACAGGAATCGAAAAGAAGGGCCAAGAAAGGAAGCAGAGGTTTTGTATAGGAGAGGAGAGCCATAGAGAAAAAGAGGTGGTTGGGAAATAAGATGTGAGCGAGTAAAAGTAATAGCATGAGACTTAAGAGGAGAGAACCGAAAGCCATGAGAAGTAGCCCATTCTGAGCAGCAGAAACTGCACGTTGAATGAGAGCACCAAGGGCAGAGATGTCAGAATTTGAGGCATATACTGCAAAATCATCTACATATAAAGAAGAGCGGACACCAACTGGGAGGCAGGATACAATCCCATTAATTGCCAATAAAAAGAGAGTAGTGCTAAGAACACTGCCTTGGGGGACACCTTCATATTGTGGGAAGGGATCTGAATAAGTATGCTGAACACAGACTCTAAAGAAACGGGATGATAGAAAATTCTTTAAGAAAACCCCATGGTTACCATCAATCCCACAAGAACGAAATGTGCGTAAAATATGATAGCGCCAAGCTGTGTCATAAGCCTTCTCAAGGTCAAAGAACACTGCGATCACAGATTACCGAGTGACAAAAGCTGAGCGGATATATGTCTTCAGATTTAGGAGAGGAGTTAAGGTACCGCGAGCTTTACGAAAGCCAAACTGTGAAGGGGACAAAAGTTGTTTGGATTCTAGGAGCCACATAAGACGATGATTTATCATACGCTCGAACAATTTGCAAAGACAACTAGTAAGAGCAATGGGGCGATAATCTTGCGGGGCATGGCCTTGCTTTCCTGGCTTAAGAAATGGGAGAATGACAGCATTACGAAAAGAGGGAGGAAAGACACCCTCTGTCCAGATACGATTATATATAATTAATAATAGGGCCAGGGCCTGGGGGGAAAGGTGACGGAGCATATTATAGTGTATGCCATCAGGACCCTCGCAAGTGTTCTTACAAAGACGAAGGGCTGAGGACAATTCATGGAGAGTAAAAGGCGCATTATACGACTGACTAGACGACAGCTGGAAGACAACTGGCGTACATTCAGTAGCAGTTTTAAGGGCATGGAATTCAGGTGAGAGATGAGAACCGTTACTAACATTACTAAAATGAAGACCTAAGCATTAGCAACTAAACGAGCATCTGCGACTGATTCCCCATCCAAATGGAGGACAGGGGAAGGCATGGGAAGATGTTTACCGGCTATTTTGCGTATACGTTTCCAAACGGAAGCAATGGGTGTATTTGTAGTAATGGTGGAAACGTATAATCTCCAGCTATGCGTTTAGCGCGGGCCTTCTTAAACATTAGAAGTGCACTCTGTTCATACTGGGTGTTGCGTTTACGTAGGGTAGCTCTTCCAACGTGCACGTTTAACACGGAGAGCCACAGTACAATCCGAATTCCACCAAGGTACACACTTAGAAGCAAAAGGACGGGACGACCTAGGAATCGCAGTCAAAGCTGCACTTAGAACTAACACATTAAAATAGGTGAGCATGTCTAAAACAGTAGAGAAGGAAGAAGGAGGTACAAAAGGAATAGTTAGTGAAGTAAATGACGGCCAGTCAGCTTTCGGAAAACACCATCGAGGGGGTCTAATTACGGGACAATATGTAGTTAGAGCAAGTTTGATAGGAAAGTGATCACTATATACAATATCAGAAAGAACAGCCCAGTGGAAATCTAAAGAAAGGGAAGGGGAGCACAGGGAGAGATCTAGACAGGAGAAGGTATGAGTTGTGGCGTCAAAATGTGTTGAAGCTCCTGTATTCAATAAGGATAAATCTGCGTTAAAAGTAAAAGACTCAAGGCGACGGCCACGCGAATTAGTAACGTCATCGCCCCATAAAACATGGCGACAGTTAAAATCCCCCAGCAATAAAACTGGGGTGGGTAGTTGGGGTAATAAAAGAGATAAGGCAGAGAGGTCAATAGGCTGGGAGGGAGAGAAATAAACCGAAACCACCGTAATCCAACGTCCAAGAAACACACGAATAAAATGACATGGAACGGTGGTGTTAATGGACAGACGTTCAAGAGGAACTGTATGGTGGACTAAGATAGCTGTAACAGAAAGAGAAGCAGGAGAGAACAAGAAACAATAGTCAGGTATAGGTACCGGAGGGGAAGATAAACGGGGTTCTTGTAAGCAAACTAAAGAAGGACAGTGAACTGAAAGAAGATAGCGGAGGTCATTGCGATGGGCTGTAAAACTTCGTATGTTCCATTGTAAAATAGACATGTTAAAAAACCAAAGAAAGTAAAACCCAACAGGAAAGCAGAGTTTAGGTAAAAGGAAATTAATACTAATGATAAAATATAGTACACAGGAAGTAAAATATAGTACACAGGAAGTAAAATATAATAAACAGGAAGTAAAATATAATCCATAGGAAGTAAAATATATGACATAGGAAGTAAAATATATGACATAGGAAGTAAAAAATATGACATAGGAATTAAAATACAATGCAGAATAATAACATATATTACCGAGTCGTTACGATAGTAGGGATAAGAATAGAAGGTGAAACTGGTGGATGGGCAGAATGGTCTCTATAGCCTGGAGGCATGGGGAGAGACAAAGGGGAAGGAGTACTGTGAGAAGTGGAAGAGGAGTGGGGCAAAGAGGAGGAGGGGATAGAAGGAGAAGGAGAGGGAAAGGAAGGAGGGAGAGGAGTGGAAGGGAGGTCAGGAGGTACAGGATGAATTTCAACAGAGAGAATGGAAGGAGAGGATACAGCATTGGCTACTGAATTTGGCGTGGAAGTTAAAATATAATCCATAATCTTGGGAATAGTTTCACTGTCGTCATCGCCTGAGGGTTTGGTGTGGGCGGTCCGGGGATGTGACTGGAGAGATTGCTGTGATGCAGGTTTTGACGAGGCAGTGTGTGTCGATCGGGAGGGGCGGGAATTTGTTGCCCGGACTTTACGAGCTGGAGAAGGAGGAGGATGGGCAGGAGAGGCCTTAGAGTCTGATGCAGTGGACAAACTGCGTTTACTGTTAGAGGAGGGTGGGGGTCGGGTGTTGCGTTGGGCCAGGGGCGCCAAACGGCGGGTCTGAGTAACAGAAGTGGAGGAGTGAGAGGAGGGACGAAGTTGTGAACAGGGGGAAGGACAAGGAGAAGGAACAGGTAAAGAAGGAGCTGGAGAGGAGGTAGGGGTAGAGGAATCTAAAACAGAGAAAGAATTAGAGATAGGAACAAGAGGGGTCTGTACGGGAAGGTCTGAGGTAGAGGGGAGGTGCAGCTGAGAGGAGGAAGAGGTAGAAACAAGAGTACTGGGAGGAAGAGAAGGAGAGACTGAAGTCACAGGTGTAGAGACAGAGTGAGAGGTGGGAAGACGAGAGGAGAGAGGAGAGGAAGAGGGGGCAGTAGATACAGAGACAGGTGCAGAAGGGGAAGTAGTAGTAGTACTGAGACTGGAAGTTACTATGGCAGAAGGACGGGCTACACGTGCGTAGGTAACGTTAGGATGGTGACCGAGGTTGCGAGCTCTGCAACGAGCCTCACTAAGGGAGAGGCCAGTTTTCCAACGGATAGTAGATACTTCCGATTCAAAAAGGTAGACGGGACATTGTCGGTGGGTGGCAGAATGGCTACCACGACAGTTAGGGCAGCACCGGATGGTAGTAACACAGTCTGAAGAGGCATGGCTGGCCAGTGCACGGTTGGCACAGACTGCAGATGAGCGGTAGTATTTGGCGGGGTGGCCAAAGCGCCAACAAGATGTGCACTGGCGAGGAGGCGGAATATACTGGCGTACTTGGAGGACAGTGCCCCCAATAATACCTGTGGAGGGTAAGTCACGAGCAGCAAAGACTATTTTAACAATATTGGCTGGTTCTTGTCGGCGTCCGCGAGGAGGAATTGTATAACAATGTACTGAACGTATTGGGTGATGCTGTTCTGAGAGGATTAGCTCTATGTCAGTGGAGCATTCTGCGAAAGGCCTCTGGCCGAAGGACATTGATGATGGTAAACGGACAGTGTCAGTGGATGAATTAAGCTGAATATCTGGGGACACAGAGATGGGTTGACCTGAGTTGTTGACTAGTGATGCCACCTTCTCGGCTTGGGCGGCATTGTGAACAACAAGGAGGCGGGAACCATTCGGACGAGCCGAGAAGGTGACATCCCTGCCTACCTGTCGAAGTAGAGAGAGGTGGAGCGAGAGGTCATCAGATGCATCAAGGATATTAAAAAATTTAGACCATGTCTGTGTATCGAACAGAGAGGAAGTGAGGGAAGGGGCTGGCACATACGAAGAAGGACGAGGTCTGGAGATAGAGGTAGAGGACATAGAAGTAACAGAGACAGGAAGTGAAGGAGGAAGGTAAGGATGAAGTGTGATAATAGTAGAGGGGCTAATTGAGGTAGACAGAACAGGAGGAGTGGAAGACACAGTAGGTACGGCGGATGGCGTGTTCACTGTAACTGAACTTTTAGGAGGAGGGGAAGAAGTCGAGGCCACGGTCAAAAGCGAGTCCTGGGTCGTCACCGTAATCGAGCCAGTAGTAGTAGTAGTAGTACTCATAAAAATGTAATTGGTAGTTTTCACCACCCCACCCCCCACCCACCACGGAGCCCAACTAGGGGAGGCTGATGTTGGGTCAAACTCACCCAACAGCCTCAGGGATAGCGGAAGAGGTATACGCGGACACTGTTTGGTGTGAAGTGGCAGCCGCGGACCAATACGGTGCCCACCAAACAGTGCCCGCTTGACCCTAGCCAAGGTTGACTGAGTCAACACAGGGCCAGCCGATTTGCCCAGCGGGGCCACACTGGACCGCCCGTCTTACCCCAACCCCGCTACCAAAGGAGCGTGTTGTCCACCACAGGGAACTACACCCTGCCCCATGGTGAACTCAACTCCCAGACAGAGGGGCGCAGGGAATACACGGGACGCCACGCACGGCAAACACGTGGGGAGGAGACAGTCTCACCCAAGATGACAAAAGGGGCGTAGACCGGAACATCACCAGTAGACCTCCACTACCTGGCGATGACAGGGAAAAAGGGAAAAAAAAAAGAAGCAATAGAATAAGAAAAAGGGCCTCGCAAAATTAGTTGAGGCAGCGACAGGGACCAAAGGAGGGGGGGGGGGAGAGGGCAGAGTAGAAACCCCACCATAGGTCCCCACTCATCAAGACCCAATCGATGTCTCCGAAGCCCCCCCACGACAACAACGAGCGAGGAAACGGGGGGACCCACAGGCAGAAGGACAAGGAAAGAATGAAGGAAAGAAAGACAGGAGAGGGAGTGTAAAGTCATCTGTAATGCTATCTATTTATTATTCTGGTGTTTTTAGTCAGTCACGGGCCAGCAGCAAACCCAGCAGTGGCCTGGCTCCGAGGGTATATCAATTCTTGACCTGTCAGACACTGGCACTCCACCCATCAAGGACTCATTCCAGACTTATCACCAGGGTAGAGGTTAGTACAGAGTTTATATCAGTAATTACTTTAGCTGTATTAAATAATCGTCAACAGTTAAATACATAGATACCCTCTATCCTCCAAAGACTCATGTAAGACTTATCACTAGGGTGGAGATATGTATTGCTCACTCCAGCCTGTAACACAAATAATAGTAATACAGTAATACCCCAATTTAACGATGTAATTGGTTAGGTAAAAACCCATTGTTAGGTGGGATATCGTATATCGGGGTAGTTTTAACATGTAAAGTAACGAGATGCGTTTTTCAGCCTTGGGTTTTCTCCCCAACCAAGTCCAAAACCCACCCAAATGAATGCAAAAACAAGTTTAACTTAAAGCCAGTCTAAATGGCCTAACAGCTGTAAAGGAAGCTAACCTAAGCCTAACACCTGTAAATAGCTCACTAAAACCAACAAAATCTTAAAACTGCCAAAT
>JAGKTI010008675.1:2703-32935 GCA_018397915.1 Birgus latro
CCTGGCTTTCTTCCTGGCTTTCTCCCTGGCTTTCTTCCTGGCTTTCTCCCTGGCTTTCTTCCTGGCTTTCTTAAGGGGTGGGGGGAGGGCTGGCTCCTGCTTTCTTGAGTTTCTGTCATTCTGTCAACAAAAAAAGTCATCATTATCATCATCATCATTATCATATTAAGCACCACCACATCATCATCATCATCATCATCATCATTATCATCATCATCATCATACTTATTACAGCCATCACTGTCATAATTTTCATCCCATCATCATCATCATCATCATCGTCGTCCTACTCATTATTATTATTATTATTATTATTATTATTATTTATTATTATTATTATTATTATTATTATTATTATTATCATCATTATCACTATCTCTTAAAGTCTTATATTCTTTATTCTTGCCACCAACAGACGATTTATTCAGCTCAGGAGACTTTTGCACCTGGAGGGGTTTGAAATAGCCTTCATTAACCCCTTCACTTCAAGAGGCGGCCCAGGTAGCTGAGGCAAATCGTCTGAAAGTGTTGGGAATGACGTAGAGGATGAGGCGGACGGGTTTGTGGGTGAGGGTGGTGTGGGCAGGGGGAAGAGCAGACTGGTGATGGTGGTAAGGTGATATGAAGGCGATTTGTTTGTGGATACCCTTGAGAGAGAGAGAGAGAGAGAGAGAGAGAGAGAGAGAGAGAGAGAGAGAGAGAGAGAGAATCATCGTACTGAATGAGTACGTTTCAGTTAATCTTTTTGTCAGTCAATAAATCAGTTCACTTTTAGCCACTCAGTTAATACGTAAGTCAGTCAGTTAGTTAGGTTAGTCAGTAAGTCAGGTAGTCAGCAAGTCAGGTAGTCAGTCAGTCAGGAAGTCAGTCAGGAAGTCAGTCAGTCAGTTACCCAGTCAGTCATGAATCAGTCAGTCAGTCAGTCAGTAAATCAGTCAGTCAGTAAGTCAGTCAGTTATCCAGTCAGTCAATGAATCAGTCAGTCAGTCAGTCGGCCATTCAGTCAAGGAATCAGTTAGTCACTAAATAATTCAGTCAGTTACTGTGGTTGTGTGTGTGTGTGTGTGTGTGTGTGTGTGTGTGTGTGTGTGTAGAGGTATGACACTGTGTCCACTGTCTATTAAATAAAATAACATATACTTGCATATATTCACACCTAATTAGCTTTACCAATCATATAACCTAACTCAGACACACGTAAACATAACCACTTCTTTTACAAGCATCATCCTTCCTACACACCCCCCTTTCCCCAGTCGTACTTCGCCAGCATGGAGAAGAATTAATTTTGCCTATCACTCTCCCTCCAGCTACACAGTTCTCCACTTTCTCATGCATAGGTCTTCCTACAGCACACCTTTCCGATTCGTACTTCTTCAGCATGGGGAAGGGTTAATTCTGGCTATCACTCTCCCTCCGAGTAGAAGGCCCGGTCCTTTTCGTGTATCTATAACCTATCCCGGTAGCGGTGGCCACAAACAAACCGCCTCAACGTTACCCTGTCACCCATCACCCGGCTGCTCTCCCTCCATCTCACACCACCATCGTTCATATACCTCTCCACAGTATCCCTCCACATCATTCTTCCACTCTCCGTCTCCCCTTCTACTTAACTCACATACACTCACATTTACTCCTTTCACTTTTATTTGCCCTAACAGTGCCGTCTCTCAGTCTTTAGTGCTGCAGTGTAACAATAAGAATACTACAATATGATGCTAGTCACGAAGAAGTGCTATGGGAAGGATGTAGAGCCGTAGTATTGTCTTTTCCTGCCACTGAGCTACGTGAATTAAGCTGCAAAAGGACGAAAATCTGGGCCAAGTTAAGGTGAAAGGAGTATAGAATATGATGCTAGTCAATGAGAATCATAATGGCAGGAATGCAGAACCGTAGCACTGTCTTTTCCTGCCACTGAGCTACGTGAAACAAGCTACAAAAGGACGAAAATCAAGGCCAAGTTAAGATGGAAGAACTATGGGTAATCTCTCCCTCTTCATTCTCTCCACACGACCGGATCATCTCAGGGCGCTTCCCCCAACGCTTCCCAGCACGTCCACAGCCACACCACAGCGCTCCATTGTTTGTTCTCTCTATAACAGACGATTTGGCACAGCTGAAAGAACTCATAGCTATCCAAAGACTAATGAACAATATCCCCGCTTACCTTCTTATATCTCAAGATGATGGGGGAAGCTGTTTACACACTGTATTTATCACTAAGGAAATATACACACAGATCCTGCGTCCTCCTCCTCTCGTGGTTAGAGGGTGACTGGTGGGATTCGGAGCTTCTAGGGTTCACAGAGTTCGAGACAAGAGATTCGTTTTTACCATGCTTAGTAATATATGTTTTTAGATACATCTGATTTACTCTTTTCACCTAAAATTATCATCTCTCCATTTTGAATACTGGGTTATGACAAAAGACGAACGCTAGAGTAAGATGCAGGTCACGAAGAAGTGCGACTGAGCTACTTGCAAAAGGACAAACACCTGAGACAAGTTAAAACCAAAGAAACTACGGAACTTTTTGCTTCATCTCCACTTTCATTCAGTTGCCTGATATTTCAACTTTGATAAGTTTCTTTAAGTTACTCATTTCTTTACCAGCTTCATCCCTGTTACATATTAACCACTTTTTTTCCACTGTCACCTATACTTCCACTTTAATCAAGCCGATTTTATTGAACTTAGGACACATCTAGAAGCTAAACGGTTAATGAAGGGTAGATCAGACTCCACCATTTCGGAAAGTCTCCCTTGAACTGAACATTTTGCCATTATCAGTCCATATAAGGTTGACTGCCTGGTTGAAAGCGGTGGTGCTGAACGCTAATACAGTTCGGAAATATGCAGGACAGGACATGGCAGGGCAGAGCAGGGCAAGGTAGAATACGACAGGACAAGAGAAAGCAGGGCAGCTTAGGCAAGAAAAAGTAGGGCAGGACAGGGTTGGGCAGGGAAAGACAGCACAGGGTAGGGCAGGGCAGGGTAGGGCAGGGCAGGGCAGGACGGTGGCCGGACGTTTCGGCCACGGATGTTTGGGTCACGGACGTTTTGGCCATGGGCCACCAACTTGAACGTTTTGGCCACAGAAGGTTGGACATTTGGGCCACGGGACAAAAAAGGAAAAAAGGGAAAAAAGACAAGAATTTTCTTTACAATAGCATTTTCTTTCCTTTCCCCGTTTATTAATTACATATATTTACAAAGTTGATTAAAGTAAAAGCAGCATTTGATTTCATTTTGCAGATAATATTTACATATAACAAAAAGCTGATCCAAGTAAATAACAGCACAGGTGAAATCGATGTTATGGCTACACGTTGAGCTGTTCCACCTCCTATAAACAACCCTGACGTCATACAGACAACTGCAGACCAAAGCTTTGCTCCTCTCTGTCCCACTCAGCCACATAAGCAGTACAAAATATATGCAAAAGCACATCAAAAAAACAGAAACTACGAAATAGAAGCCAAATGACACGAAAAAACAAAATTATGTTTCGTGGCCCAAACGTCCACTTTTGGTGGCCCCCGTGGCCAGAAACAGACACATAGAAATAGAGCCAGAAACAGACAGACACACAGAGACAAAGACAGAAACAGACATACACACACACACACAGAAACAGACAGACACACAGAGACAGAGACAGAAACAGACACACAGAGAGACAGAGCCTGAAACAGACCTTGGCTGTACATAAGAAGACATGCTATTACAGTTAGGGCACAAATATAATGTAATGTGCTGTGAAGTCAGCCACACTCAAAATAACGTCACGCTTCTTCTCCCCTGTCCTCTCTCCTTTCCCTGTGTCTGCCTGCCTTCCAGCTGTCTGTCTTTCTGTCTGTCCGTACCTCTATTGCAAACCACAAACAACTCTCAACTGTCCACAACGTCCTAGATTATCATAGTATCATGCAGTATACTATTATTTTTTTTTCAGCATAACTTGGCCCAGATTTTCGTCCTTTTACCGCTTAGTTCACATGGGTCACTGGTAGAAAAGGACAACACTACGGCTCCCTTTAAATAGCACTTTTCTGTGACTTCCATATTCTAGCATTAATCTGTTGCTACAACTCAGTATTCAGGTTGGAATGATGGATATTTTGGGCCAAGTTAGAGTAAAATGAGATCAGAATTAGTAAAGCTAAACAGCATACCTTTGGAGGGTGCAGCGGGAACAAGGCGACTGATCACAGGCAGGAGGACAATGGCGGGAAAATCCAGCCAAATCCAACCACCAGCTTACGAAGTGACGCCAACAACACTCGCGCCTCACAGTCGGTTCAAACGCCCGTCCACTTTATCACTAAACACCTGTGGTTCTGAAGTATGGTAACAGACAATAAAATAATCGTGTAGACGTGATGTACTGATGCACTCTCTCCACGGAGTCTACCTCTGACCTACTGTTTATTGCTTGTTCGTCACAGTGCTTCGAAAATGATGAGCCTCTCGCTCTGACATTGAGACTGAATGAACATTTATCCTTGTCTTGCAGCCCTGCCCTTTTACTGAATGCTGTAAATATCGAATTACTTAATTCTAACCTAATTCAAAGTCTAATGACAGATGATGTACTCGCTTGACTCCCCGCGCAGCTTTTCTGACGCCGCCGATTAAGTCGGGGTGGATTTCTGTTCAGAGAAAAGCAGTAAAATGGATGGGTAACTGCGAAAAATTAGTCACCGTCCGCTGACTCTTCCTGCTTGGCTTCTAGCGACAACGTTCCCCAGATTTTTGGGCTTGAACGGAATGGCAATTTCAAAGTCTAAATGAAGATAATCTGCTGACATTTTTTCCATAATTTTGCTAACAGACAGGCAGCCAGAGAAAGGCAGACAGACAGGCAGACAGGCAGGCAGACAGGCAGGCAAGGAGACTGCTAGACATTTATAAACCAGGCCAAATACAGTACATAACTTCCTCTCACTTTCGAGGTCTGTTGCACTAGCATCCCATTCAGCAGAAAAGACGAGTTTTTTTTTTCGTTTTTCTCATTAGCCATTTTGTTTTCAGCCATACTCGTACCAGATCACGTTAGTCATCCATGATGTGCGTATTTGGAGATTAATAAAGCCTCAGTTTCATTCTGTATATGAGAGATAAAGGCAGTGAAAATATCGTTAGTTCCCCCCAACAGTCTGATTCCACAGACTTCTCCCGTTCGCCTCTGTCTAGACTTTTTCCTTTAACCATTTTTTTTCCCAGATGGAGAGAGTTGTGGCAGACTACTGTATTCCAGGAACCAGCATTTTATTCGTTCTGCGTACAATGTATTATGCGGAAATCTTGCACGTCATTGGCCACGAGATTTTAGGTTAAGAGATTTTGAAGTGATGTAAGGGTTGGGAATACTTTATCTTTACTGCTTTTGGGCTGGGAGTTTACTGTTAGTAGTAGTAGTAGTAGTAGCAGTAGTAGTAGTAGTAGTAGTAGTAGCAGCAGTAGTAGTAATAGTTTGAGGGATCAGCATTCCAGTTTTCATTGACGAATATCGTGGAACCTTCAGGCCAACAGCGTCAGGGTAGAGTTACGGCATCTGAGTAATGACTGACTTGATCGGTTCCGTTTAATGCAATACGCGACTTTTGAGCCTTATTTCGGCTCTAGGCATCTCTGCGCTTCAAAGCTTTCAGAGTTTTTCAACCCGATTCACATAGAGTAGTTTGTCTTAAGGGTACTACCGAGTTTAGAGCCTTCACGACTAACACCAGATTGTGGAGTACCGTACGCCAATGCCAGGGAAGCCATGTGGGGTGCTTTGGGTCATGCCTGAGTTCACGGGCTTTTCTTTAGTTTGTCCTTAAATTCCGGCGCCCTCAGTTCTCCCATTATGTACTCAGAGCATTTCCACAGCATGCTTATCTAATTAGACTTGTTATTTACGGCTAATATTTAAGCCAGTTAATATTAAAAGAGGGTAATTACACAAGATAATAGTTATTAATTTGATGACAATCAGGTTAGGAGAGAAACTCAGACATAATTGTATTTCACATTTATTTGCATCAACATGTACACTTCGTGGCTTTGCAAAATGATCTTAGGTCATTTCGAAGGCTGAGGAGTAGAGAGGGACTGGCGGGGATGTGTGGTGATGAGGGGCGGAGTATGGTGACACACTGCAGTAAAGAGATGCCAAATGATTCTCTGTTTGCTGCTCCTGTTAGAGGCCGTTCGTCACCCCAGAGAAAGGAATAATATCTTAGTTAACCTTCACTGCCACAGATCTTTGGTATGTTAAATAAAATCGTCTTGAGACAGTAAGAATACAAGAAATACGATGTAGGATTCACTGGGTTAATAATCATAAAACAACCAGTCTTCTGTGTCATACTCTACTGCATGTCACATTGGAGGCTTCGTGGCTTGTCTGACTATCTATTGCCAGACACCTTAATCCCATAAGGGGTGGCCACAAACAAATCGCCTCCATGTCGCCCTGTCCCCCGCCATTTCACTGCCCCGCTCCCAGCTTACACCCCCTTCTATTAAGTATCATTTGACCTCATTCATCTGCTATATTTGAATGGTACGCTTGGCCCATGAGAAAGAAAAAAAGATATGTGTGTGTGTGTGTGTGTGTGTGTGTGTGTGTGTGTGTGAGAGAGAGAGAGAGAGAGGAGTGCTGTTTCTAAACCCTTCACTACGAGGGTTCCTCCTAAACTGAAAAAATCGTGTGCCGGTAATAAAAATTAAAAAATAAAAATAACCGCATGGATTTATGAAAATTTCGTCTACCCCTTCCTTTAACTGATTAAAATTCTGTTGCCAGTTAGAAAAAAAAATCCTACTGCAAGACGCCTTAATCCCGCAAAAGGGTGGTCACAAACAAATCGCCACCATGTCGCCCTGTCCCCCGCCATTTCATTGCCCTGTTCCCACCTCACACACCTCTCTGTCATATACCTCTCCACTCCATCCCTCCATCTCATCCTTGGCCCCCCCTCCCTCTCCCCCCTTCACCTCACTCACATTCACTCTCCTCGTTAGTCTCTCGCTCTCCACATGGCCAAACAACCTTAATGTGTTTCTCCTAACGCTTCCTATCACATCCACATCCACAACATAACGCTCCTTCACTTCCTCATTTGTCAGTCTGTCTCANTCTGGTCCATCACTGGCTTCTCCAAACACTGGGCGCTCCTGGCAAAGCAGTCAGGTAGTTCTTTCTGGGGCTTAACCGTACTCCTCTTCCACGCTCTGTTCGGTTGTTCCTGATCGATTTCTTGGCACAACCCCACAACTGTGCCTTAATGTATCTTCTTAGGACGAAATAAGGAGCTGGCTTATTCTACCACAGAGTCAACCAAGGTCCTGTCCTTTCTATCGTGCCTCAGTTCCTGTGCTCCTCCAATCCCAGGGCAGCGTGCAGTGCATCATTTACTTGCAGGGAACAGCATCTCTGACTCAGGGGGGATACCTGTAGTTCGTCTGGTCATTCCTTGCAAAATTCCCTGATTCAGTACCCTCGGCAGAACACTCCTTCCTCCTAGCCACATTTACAGTTAATGGAAGTCAAGCAGGTAGCAGCAAGACAATAGGCAGTCAAAGCCCAGGATTCAAGGGTGTCTGATGTCAGCAACACACATGGCTTGCATCTCCTCTTTTCTTCAACATCGCATCCCGACACCTACCAGTCCCCCAAGCCCTGTAACTCCACACAGCCGTTGAAAAGTCTCTGGAAATTGCTGATGACCCACCAAACCCAGCTGCACCAGAGTCGTCTCTGATCCTGTGTCGATAGCTATTGGGTACACTACTCCCTCAAGCTCACTATCGCCCTCCACGCACCTAATGTTACCTACTTCCTGTATTTCACTTCTTACATTATTATCCACTGTATAGGAAACCACTGTCCTTACTTCTCTTACCTGACTGCTCATTCTCTCTCTACCTTGTTATATGCCACCTCTTGTTGTTGCCTCAGTTTCCTGGTGAAGCCCCTGTTTCTGTCTTCCCTAGTGTTGTGCTTGAGGTTTTTTTTTCTTCTTGTTATTTACTTTGTAATTACTGTGCTGCCTACCATTTCGTATGTGTTTCTTGATATTTTTTTTTCTGTGCTTCTTAATATTTTTTGTAGTTCTTTTTGCTGTTCTTTCAAAACTGCGAGTCTATCTTCTTCCTGTTCTTGCTCTGCTTTTGATATTTTAGTTTTTCATAATAATTCTTTTGTTCTTCTTCTTATGCTCTCAACACTGCGAGTATATGTTCCTTTTGTTCTTTTGTCCTGCTTCTTGATATCTGTTTTGTTCTTCATAACATTTCTCATGTTTTTCATGATGTGCTCTCAGCATTGTGAATACATCTGCCAGAAATACGCCCGCCGTTTTGGCAGCTTGTCCACACTCCCTCAATACGTATCCCTGCTCCTGTCACCAACTGTTACTCCATAGGCTGAGTTGATATGTCGGGAAAGACGCAAAGACAGGCCAGGATGTTAATCAAAGGCCAATTAACACTTCAGGGATTTTACTCCTTTCACGCACAGCTGGGGTACACTTGCAAAATACTGTTCTCTCTCTCTCTCTCTCTCTCTCTCTCTCTCTCTCTCTCTCTCATGCAAACTTCATAGCCACACACTTCTGCTTGCTCACACTTCGTTCACTGACTGACTGACTGTCACTCACTTACTCTCTGACTATGCCATCCTTCGCTGACCAACTCTCATTGTAAGACTCCCACTGTCACTGACTCAGTCACTGTCCATCCAACATTGACAAACCTAATCAGTGATTGACTCAGTGACTTTATTGACTGTCTGTTGCTGGCTCTTTGACTCTCACTCTCTGACTGGCTCTTGCAAACTGCCTTCCACTGGTCCCTGACTTGCTGCCACACACAGACTCACTCCGTCCAGTACTCGCGGGCTCACAGTGGTGCTGTGGTTGCGAGCGGACGTGTCTCCAAGGTGCTCCTCTACCTTTAAACTGCCAAGTGTTTTCTAAGATCTTGGCTTTTCCTCACACTTCAGAAGCAATATATTGGAGTAATAAGAAGTGTGAATATCCTTAAACCAACAGCAATGGATCTTGACGCTATCAAAGTGCTCCTTGAAGCGCAAGAAAGGACATTTCGGACAGCTATGGACATTGTCGTCGAACAACTGAAGTCCAGAATTCAGACAATGGAAGGAACAATTGCTGACCTGATAAAGAGTTTGGAGTTCACCCAGGCCGAAGTGTTAGATTATAAAGGTGAAATAAAGTCACTTCGGAAGTCAGACAATGAAAAGAAAATTATAATTGAAGGTTTAAAAACAAGAATTGATGAACTGGAAAGACGTCTAAACTACCAAGAAGACTATAATCGTCGTAACAACTTACGAATCACTGGGATTCAAGAGCAGCCTGGTGAAACTTGGGAACAAACATCTGCAGCGGTTATGAAGCTTTTGGAAGAGAAGCTTCAACTACCTCCTATGAATCTGGAACGTGCGCACCGAGTAGGACCAGTTGATCCCTCCCGTCCTCGAACAGTTGTTGTAAGATTCAATAATTTTGGGGATCGTGAAGCAGTGATGAGAAATGCTAGGAAACTCAAGGGTACAAGAGTATATATAAATGAAGACCTTTGTTCGGCATCCCAAGAAATAAAGAAGAATCAGATCCACCTGCTGAGGCAAGCAAGACAAGAAGGAAAAATAGCCTTCTTTAAGTACACCAAATTAATTATAAAGGAGAAAAGTGGTCAACAATCATTATCAGTGGGAGGGGCCGGCTGCTCTGCTTCCGACGGAGGTGGTAACTCGACCGAGTTGGACAACAGTTCTGGTGGTTCCACGACAGTGAAAAGTGCTCCGGTACCTGACAGCGGAACATCTTCAGGGATAGCTTGGAGTACAGAAAGTGAAGGAGTAGCTGCAGCTGGTACAGTCGATGTTGCATCTGATGGTGTCGATAGTGCGACAGCTTTGCCTGTTGATTCTGCACACACCATACCTGTAGACTCTAATGGTGCCACCGATGCCATGGCTCAGGGAGGGGCTGGAGGTAAGGTCTCCAGTGAAACTGCTGGTGACCTGGCAGAGGCTGGCGGCACTAAACAGCGGCAGCAAAGAAACGCCAGAGAACGCAAGAGGAAATAGATAAGTTACTGCTCTAACTGTAAATTTTGATCAATTTATGTCTACAGAGATTAACGAAATAGGTTTTGCTGAGGAATTACCTTTTGCCAATGAAAGTGATGAAGAATTATATACTGTTCTTAATAATCCAAGTTTAGTGGTCAGGATCAACGATCCCCATAACTTGGAATTCGATCCGTTTATTATACTTGAAGATAAATATAACAGTGACTTAGATATCAGTAAATTATACACTCACCTAAGACATCTAAATGTTCCAAAATCAAAATACATCTTCGTTGACGACTTAGATCTGCCTAGTAACAACAATACATTTACAATATCAAGTATGAATATACGATCAATCCCAAAAAACCTTCAATACTTTACTGACACTGTCTTATATAATGAATGTAAAGCAATAAATATTCTTGGTTTTACAGAAATAAGATTAGACCCACATCTTGCTCCACTCTATGAACTACCAGGGTACAATATGTTTACAAACTCTAGAAATAAGTATGGTGGAGGAGTAGCATTATATATTTCAACGGACTATCTCTCGTTAGCGCAGAATGAATTCTCTCTAATGGAGTCTTCCATAGAAAGTATAGGTGTAGAAACTGTTATTATGAATAAGAAGTCATTATTTATATGTATTTATAGGCCTCCAAGTGGTAATGTTAATAGCTTTTTAAATTCAGTGTCAGAAATTCTTTCTTTAGCCCATGATAAACAATACCATGGGATTTACATATTAGGGGATTTTAATTTAGATTTGTTGAAGAGTGATAACAACTTTGTTTCTGAGTTTATCAATGTTATGTATTCTTTTTCTTTGTTTCCTTTAATAACAAAGCCAACAAGAGTAACTGACATGTCGGCTACACTTATAGATCACATTTGGACAACACAAGTGGAATTAAATATTGGTAACTACATAATACAAACAGACATTACTGATCACTTCCCAATAATCTCTCATTTTAAATATATCCATGGAAAACCTGATGTTACTTATTCTATTAACAAGAGAATGATAACATCTTCAGCACTGGAACGCTTCAAATATGACCTTGTCCATATAAATTGGAATAATGTATTAACATCAGTTTGTCCTGATAACTCTTATAGCAAATTTTATAATATATATAATACAATATTTCAAAAACATTTTCCAGTGAGAATGGTTTGTGTAAATAGAAAATGTGAAATTAGTCCACATATAACAACGGCTTTAAAAAACAGCATTAAAGAAAGAAATAGATTAGAGAGACTAGCAAAAAAATGGCCACTGACCTTTGGTGAACAATATCGACAATACAGAAACAAACTGACATCAGTTTTAAGAGCAGCAAAGAATAAGTATTACAAAGATATACTGAAAGAAAGTCAAGGTAATCCTAAATCTCAGTGGAAAACTATTAATTCAATACTTGGTAGAACAAACAACTTAACTTCTGTGCATTCTGTTGAATTAAAGCCTCCTTGCCTTGACACCTCTACGTTATTTAATGAACATTTTTTAAAAATCTCTAACACAGAATCAACTGGAATGGAAAACAACCATAGTAGGTACTTAAATAACTCTCCTGATTTCTCAATGTACTTACTTCCAGCACAACAGACTGAAGTTGAAAATTACCTGAATGATTTAAAATCTGCTGCTCCAGGGCATGATGATATATCCCCCAAAGTTTTAAAATCTACATCAGATTTAATATCTAAACCTTTGACTCACATAATCAACCTTATGCTGAAAACAGGTATATTCCCTGATCACTTAAAAAAGGCCAAAGTTATTCCTACATATAAGACAGGTAGCAGAAGTGATATTAATAATTATCGCCCAATCTCAGTACTACCAGCTTTCAGTAAAATATTTGAAAAAGTAATTGCTGTCAGATTAATAAAATACCTTGAGGAAAATAACCTGTTGTCTGAATACCAACATGGGTTTCGTAAAGATCGATCAACAGAATCTGCAATACTACAGTTTGTTGACAATGTTTATAAGTTCTTAGAAGAAAAGTTCTATGTAGTTGGGGTATTTATTGACTTATCGAAAGCTTTCGATACGTTAGATCACAAAATTCTAATTGACAAGTTGGAACATATTGGAATAAGAGGTGTCCCATTAAAACTATTTCATAGTTATCTCAGTAATAGAATGCAATGTGTTTTTTGTAACAACAATTTTTCACCTTTTAAATCTTTATCAAAAGGTGTACCACAAGGGTCTATCCTTGGGCCACTTCTTTTTCTAATATACATTAATGATATAATAAATGCCAGCACAAAATTTAAGTTTACGATATATGCTGACGATACCAATCTCTTGTTAGCAGACAAAAATATAAGTTGCTTACATTCAAACTTAGTTTTGGAATTAAATTTAATAAATCAATGGATAAAATCTAATAAATTAAAGCTTAATGTTTCTAAAACAAAATATATTTTTTTTCAAAACCGATCAGTAAAAAAATCTTTGCCATCTTTGCTACTTGACGGTGAAACTATACAAAATGTCAGTCAAATAAAATTTCTTGGTGTACTTATAGATGAGAATTTAAATTATAAATATCATATAGATGAAATATGTTTAAAGTTATCCAAAGTGTGTGGGGTATTATACAAAGTCCGGGATAAACTAACAACAGAGGCTATGGTCAGCATTTATTATGTTATCCTTACCTCATGTACTGTGTATCCATATGGGCATGTACTTGGCCCTCATTTTTGAACAAAATAATAATAGCTCAGAAAAAAATTTTAAGATGTATATATTTTCTAGGTAAATTCGATTCAACAACCCCAATATTTTCAAATACAAAATTGTTGAACTTTGAAAATATTCATAAATATTTTACATTAATCTTGATGTATAAGACTTTGAGAGGCTATGTAGGGAATGAAATATTTAAGTTTGTGGAAAACCCACATAATACTCGTAATAATAGTATTAATTTATGTTCTCCACAATTTAGAACAACTCTCTTCAAGAACAGTATAATATCTTTCGGCCCTAAATTATTTAATAGTTTACCAATAAATAAAAAAATTCTCCTTAAGTCAAGTAACATTCTAACATTCAAAAGGGAAATGAAAAATTATTTGTTAGGTCGGCAATACATACATGAAATTTTGTAATAATTTAAATTAGAACAAAAGCACCTTACGATACAATTAATGCATAGTATGTGTATGTATATGAACGTATATGAGTAGCTGTGTGCGTGTGTGTGTGTTTTGAGATTAAATATGTGTATATATGTATATGTATATAAGTATGTATATATGTATGTGTGTGTATGTACGTGTATGTGCATGTGTGTATATCTATATGTATACGCACGTGTGTGTGGGCGTGTGTGTGTGTGTATGTGTATGTTTGTATATGTATGTGTATGTGTATATGTATGTGTATATATGTGCACATGTGTGTGTATATATATGTATAAGTTTATGTGTGTATGTATATCGATGTACATGTATGTAAATATATATGTGTTGTAGTTTGCATTTATGTATTCATCTCTTCAGTGATACTCATAGGGTTGTAGTTGGTATATGTAACTAAAGCATCCACAATTCATATATGGTATTGATAAAAATGTCTGTCAGGGAGCTTAGGCTCGACAGACCGTTGCTTGATATATAACGTTCAAATGTATACAATGATGTATGACTTTAAAGCAATAAACATTTACTTACTTACTTACTTTACTTACTTACTTACTTACTGTCTCGAAAGGCAGAATGGTCCCTTTAAACCCTGCTGTGCTAATTCTTATCAGCCTGATTACCTTCTCTGAATCATTGTTTTAGGACTTTTTTTTTTATATTAAGGTGATTTTAAGTCATTTGATCAAGTGTTTCTAAGCTCGAACCATTCACCACCCTCGTCTTTTTGTAATATACACCTACTGGATGGATATGAAGGCGGTGATAAGTCGTTAGCATTGTCGGAGGTAGACGGACGTAAATCCGCCACTCCTGGGTTACAAACGACAACTGAATGACTAAATAGGAGGTATTTGGCAACTGTGCTGTGGCAGGGCTTGGCAACAGCTCCTGGTGGCATAGAGGGAGATTCAACATTCCCATGGAAACCAGTGACGCTTCCTTGTGCTTGAAATTATGACGCCGAGACCCATCACCTCATATTAGGCGATTAGCGTGGCCAGGGGTAGCCTGCATATCTCAGTGACTAATAATGCAGTATTTGGCAACTTCAGTATGGCAAGGTTTGGCAACAGCTCTGATGGAGTGGAGTGAGAGTCAACGTTCCCATGGAAACCACTGACCCTTCCTCGTACTTGAAATTATGGCGACGAGACCAATCGCCTCATATGAGGTGATTAGCACTGGCAGGGGTGGCCTGTATATCGCCTGATATGAGGCGATGGGTGTAGCAGGGATTAAATACCCTCCCTCCATCACTCGACTCCACCTACTGCCGCAGAATAGAATATTCTACAGACTAGGAGACAACTCACATGTTCTCGAAAAATATTGCATATTCTAGGGCCTAGGAGAGGGCTCACATTTTCCCATGCAATAATGCACATCAGTTAGCAATACACAGTGATAATAATGACAAGAACTTAATTCCTAGGGTAAGAAAGAAAAAAAAATCAGACAGACATGTTCCTCACATACCCAGATATAAACCACTAACCGAATCCTACCAGAACAAAAATATTTAACAGAGGAAGAAATAACTCCAGTTAGACATCAGAGTCAAGTAACTGTCTGAATCGTGAACTGTTTTTGCTTTGTGTGTGCTTTTTCATTGTAAAGGACTTTTGTTTTTTTGCTACATTGTCGTCCATTATTATTATTATTATTATTATTAAGCTTCACCATATAACTGGCGAAGTTTATTGTTTTGTAGCCATTATTATATATCTTTGCACTTTTTTTCTCTTAGATTTGTATATTATACAGCAAAGTACCCCATGGCAACCCAAGCACTTGTGCCAGGTATAAATGACCTTGAACTATTCCTGAGGGTCATATACTCATTTTGGTGCAAAAATTGCATATATAAAATTGAAATACCTCAGAAATTAATTGGGATACAGTATAATGTTAAAATCCTATGATAAAAAAGTTTGCTGAGAATTTTGGCTGAATATTTTGTCATTTAGCTTAGTGGAAGGTTCTGATTTAAAATCTGCTGTGTTTTCTTTGTCGCATGATTTAGAGAAAACCACTAAAGCTGTAAAACTGTAACTTTGCAGAAATATAGGTATGGCCTCACTTATTATCTGAAAGGCATATGGTTATAGTTCAGCTTACAGTTAGCCAGTTATTTAGACATATATAAAATGTACCCATGCGATTTTCCACACCTCTGCCTTTAGATTTTGTTGCTATTACACAAGAAGCTACCTTAGGTTAGTATAAGTACATGTTCCAAATATGAATGACCATGAACTACTTTAAATGTCACAGACTTGTTTATGATCCCCAAATTTCATACCTTATATGCCATAAATAGTTATGGTGAAGCTTCCTTATTGTGGCTACACAGTAAGTAAATAGGTAACTACTTATTATTTATATCATTATTAATAGCAATAATAATAATAATAATATTATGAATGTTATTATTATTATTAGTAGTAGCAGTAGGAGGAGGAGGAGGAGGAGGAGGAGCACTGACGACTTGCAGACTAATCCCCCTTGATAAGAATCCTGGATGTAGGCCCATCGGAGTGGGTGAAGTCTCAAGACGGATTATAGGAAAATGCACCATAGAGATGGTGGAAAATAATGTTTTCTCAAGACAGATTATAGGAAAATGCATCATGGAGGTGGTGGAAAATAATGTTAAGGCAATTTGCAACTTCGAAGTGTATGCAGGCCATCAGGCAGGGGGCAAGGCAGCAGTTCACTCCATGAGGAAAACGTAAGAGGGAGAGGACTGTCAGCCAGTAATACTAGTTGATGCCTCAAACACATTTAATTCCAAAAATGCTGCACAACATCAGGTTAAATGCACAGCATTCGCCTAATATGGGGAAAACACATACAAAGAACCAGCAGACCTCTCCCCACCCTTGTGAGTAAGACAGCTGCTCAAGATGTCGGTGTAATCCAGTTCACTGAAGGAACCACCCAGAGGGACCCCGTTGCCATGGCTCTGTACCTGGCTATAACAGTGTTGCAACAGCAGATGAAATACAAGGCCGCCAACAAATACGAGGCCACCAATGTAAAGCAAGTAGTTTATGCAGATGATCCCACAGGGGCTGGCATGGTGGAAGATGTGAGGAGATGGTGGGAACTAGCAACATTTCATGGCCTTGAAATACGTTAGAACCCTAATGCAAGTAACTCCATCTTTATCATGAAACCAGCATACTGTCAAGATGCACAGGAGGCCTTTAGGGACACAAATGTGATATTGGCTATGGAAGGTCAGAGGTATCTAGGTGCCGTGATTGGAAGTGAGGCATTCAAAGATCAGTACGTGAGTTAATAAGGTAAAGACATGGATGGAAGAAAAACATTTACTATCCAGCCACACAAAAACAGAACCCCATGCAGCATACAGCATATTTACATATGGTGGAAAGCACAAATGGACCTTTGTGATGCGGATCATCCCCGACATCAAGTTGCTGCTACAAACACTCGAGAATGCAATCAGGGAATCATTTCTCCCATTCCTGACCAATGGTTAAATCCCCACACCTGAAGACAGGGACCTTCAAGCAGTACCACCCAGAATGGGAGGCCTTGGCATTATAAATCCTGAAGCCATGGCAACTTATGAACATAGAAATTCACTTAGCCTCACTGAATCCCTATCACAGAAGATTTGCGTTCAGGCTGAGACAAGTGAAACTGACCAACAACAGCAGAAAGGTATAAAGGCACAGATTAGTAAAGTATAAAAAAAAAATAAAAACAGACAAAAGGACCAGCTGCAGCACAACCGAACATCTTACAACAGACCAGTGCAAAGGAGTTGACATGGTACAGGAGGTTGGGGCATCAAACTGGCTGATAACCCTGTCTTTCAAGGCAAAAGGCTTCCACTTCAACAAATAAGAATTAATTGATGCCGTAGCCTTGAGGTATGGGTGGTCAATAGAGAGCCAACCTCAACGCTGTACCTGTGGCACTGTCTTCGATGCAAAAACCATGCAATGGTTTTCAAGAAGGGAGGCTTTGTTTGCATTGGACATGATGAAGTACGCGACCTCACTGCGAAAATGCTACAGGAATATGCCATGATGTCACGGTAGAGCCAGCTCTGCTACCTCTACACGATGAGCACTTCATTCATAGATCAGCAAATACATCAAATAATGCAAGAGTGGATGTCAGTGCTCGAGGTTTTTGGACACATGGGCAAAGGGCTTTCTTCGACATTAGGATATCTGATCCTATGCCAGCCTGTCATCGTGAACTATCTCCCGAGGCTGCACACAAAAGAAATGAACAAGAAAAAAACAGAAAACTATCAAGAAAGGATTCAACAGTGGACCACGGTTGATTCACTCCCCTTGTATTCACTTTTATTCTCAAAGTCAAGTGGGATGGGTCCAGTGGGGTGAGATTGTACACGAGACTGCCAGAGGTTCATTTTGAGAAGAAGCGTCAACCTCAGATTTCTGTTATGGATTGGATGAGATGTCGACTATCATTCTCCCTCGTGAGGTCTGCACTCTTACGCCTTATGGGCACAAGATCATCAGCTCTCAGGCCTGTCTCACTGGCAGGCATGGACTACTAAGCTACTGTGGTCGAGAGTCACGTAGGCTAGTTACTCCAAAGGATTAATGTCGTTATTACCCATCCCTGCCCTGGGGCTCGGGGACTGGTATTGTTTTCACTCTGTTTGTTTGCCTGTTTGTTTGCCTGTCTGTCTGTTAATAACTTTTTGCCAAAACTACTGGTGCGATTTTGACTAAAATCACAGGGATGATGGGCTATGACCTGATCACGTGATTAAATTTTGGGCCAAACTGTAGGCCTCCCAAATGTAAAAAAGCATGGACGGGTAAAAATCGTTTTTTCGCAAGAACTCCTTCCAAGTTCATCATATCGACATGAAACCAAAGCCTAAAGGTACATCTTTCAAATCTGCATCCTGTAACATGCCTCATTACATCAGGGGAGTAAACCCCCAGTTAGCAGTATGGGAGTCAATGTCAGGTGGGTCAGGCCTAAATTTCAAATGGCCATAAAATCGTAAATTATCACCTGATTTACTCCAAACTTGATATGTGACATCTTTGACTAGATATCCTGTTGTGTATATGCGTAACCACTAAAATGACTGCCGGGGACGGGTTTGCTGTTCCTTCGCACTGCTTCTTGTTAACACTGTGATATTAATGACAAAAAAAAGCGTAATAAAAGTAGTAGTTGATGATTAGCAACAATAGCTGTCGGCGTGCTTGGGACCAACAGTAATATGAGGGTTAGTCTTAGCCTTCACATTACAACTCCAAATGGTGAACTGTATTATCAAGTCTTGTGCTGAGCTTCACAGTGTAATTCCCAAATGGATGAAGGTGATTTCAGCTGTAAAAAAAAAAAAGTATTGGCAGTGGTAGTAGTAGATCAATCCTGGTCTTTCTGGACATGCTGACCCATTAACACAGCAATCATTTGCCTCTGAAGGGTCATCCCATACAGTGAACCGATTTTCTCTTGTGGTAGGCAGCGACTCGCGACAGTGTGGCCCAGAGAAGTGCGTTTAGGTGTGGTTCCTGGATAGACGCCACATTTGTGTTTTTCCATCCAGTTAACAGTGGCATAATAGCAGGCTCCACATCACTTATTACTTGGTTATTCATTTACCACCCAGCACTGTAAATTGTTTCCTGGGTTATGGGATACAATTAGGCATATACCCAGGGATGAGTGTCACGAATTTCCTACATCGTGAAATTATGTATCGTAAATCGTGCCATTAATTGATTTTTGTGGGAACAATGAATAATTCTGAAATCCATAAGATTTCGCTCATTCTCTTAACCGTCCGCTTGTATACTTATATTTGCAACAATTTCGTCATACTCTGTCGAGTGACTGTCTTTATGTACAGACAGTGCATTTCTCTGAGCGATATTTTGTGAACTGTCCTTTCTTTACACTTGCTTTGCTGGACGTTGAGTTGGCCACGCTATTTCCTACGATGCATCTGGGTAGATCAAGCATCGAGTCAGTCGTCCATTGATAGTCACGGAGAGTGGAAGTGCTGTGCACAAAGCTCAAGGGGTCTCTTATCTTAGTGATCAAAAGTCTCGCCTGTATCGGCGTATTCCCGAAGCTCCCACCAACTTGGTGATCGACTGTATCAGCTGTGGTCTCATCTCCACTGACCAGTATTTCTTTTGTTTTTCCTAGGCTTAAGGTTTTTTGGATATTTAGCTCAGTGCATTATTTAGCTATTGATTTGAGTGCTTGAGTGAGTGCATTTCCCTTTCTTTGATTTTGAATAGATTCATGTAACGTAAATTTATCTTCACATAATTAATAAATTTACAATTCGTTTTCTTGAGCTTTGTTAAATGTAACAGTCGTGTTTGATTTCCCCACATTCAGTGCACTTTTGCTACTCCAAGTTAGCACAACTCCTTATATTAATCACGACTGGTACTTAGGCAAGCTCTTGGTATTAATTCTTAAACCCGTTGTTCCAGCTAGGAGTTCGGCTCAGCCAAGATCCTGTTTATTATTATTATTATTATTTGAATGTTAATGGGTGAATTAACTTTCTCAGAGGCCAACAGTACAGTAATACAGCCTTCTTGAGCGTTTAGTCTCTGCTGTGTACTGTTGAGAAAGTTTATAAATTCTCGACTCTAGAGAATTGGCGAAGTCACCCAGCATAAAAGTAAAATCGCCACTTGATTTCACGAGTCGATTCTCTCGTGATAATCGACTCGATAGTTATTTCTATTGTCCACAGACATATTCCCATTCCCTCGTGACATCTGGTGCCACATTTATTTATTATATACAGCATAATCTCATTTCCCCCCTGACATCTGGCGACTTCATTCCAGGATATAAACTCCTAGCCTTGAAATTATTACCGAAATCACTCGCTCACTCTTAGTTAAGTAGACTGCTGCACACCAGCCAGCACATCAGTCTTTAGTCTGTCTCAGTCTGAGCATTATGGAAACTAGTACATACCTACAGGAAGCCACGGATATGGGGCTTACTAACCCCCAGGAAATTAATGACTATGTCCTTTCGCACAGCAATTACGAGCAGCAGCGCGAGAATGCCGCCCGTGAAGAGCGGAAAATTCAGCGTGAACACGAGAAAGAAATGCGCGAATACGAGCAATCAGCGCTCGAAAAATGAAAAAGACCAGAAAGAGCGTGAGCGTGAGGAATGAGAGCGAGAACGTAAACATGACCATGAAGTGCTGAAGCTCAAGCGATACTCCTTGGCTTCAGGCACATCGGGTGCAGCCAACCCAAGCTCCACGAGTGCTTCCCCAGCACCTGTTCTAGCAACTCCACTCGTCAAGCTTCCTTCGTACAAGGAAGGCGAGCGAATCGAGCCATTCATAGCTCGTTTTGAAGACATGGTACAGCTGTACGATCTGGATGAGGCAGCTAAGCGGCTTCAGTTTATTAGCCTGTTTGAGGGGCCCTGCCCTCGACATTCTCCACAGAATTTGCAGAGATAATCTCACGTACGAGATGATGAAGTCCGCACTTATCAAGCGTACGGTCTTACTGTTGATGACGCTAGAAATCAGTTTATGAGGGCACGTCTCCAGGAAAAGGAAGACAGCTGTTCAGTTCCTTGATCGTCTCACGGCATACCTAGATGAGTGGATGGAGAAGGATGAGACTCCTAGCACGCGAGAGGGAATAATCGACCTTGTGCTGTGCACACAGCTGGAAAAGTCGTGGCCTGCTGAGCTTATGGCCCAGCTCAAGATGTGCAAAGTAAAGGATGCAAACCAAATGGTGGAAACGGCTGATGCATTCTTCACTGTGTACGGGTACCAAACTTGTAAGCAATAGCCCTGGAACAGGACAAATACTGCTAAGTCTGGGAAGCAATCTCAGACTGAACCCAGCATCAAGGCCATTCTCAGAATAATGGTCATTGTCACGAATTTTCTACAATGTGAAATTATGTATCGTAAATTGTGACATCGATTGATTTTGCTGGAGCAATGAATAGTTCTGAAGTCCGTGAGAATTCGCCATTCTCTTAACCGTCCACTTCTGTACTTATATTTGCATCAGATTTTCAAAACTTTCGTCATTCTTTCGCGAGTGATTGTCTTTATGTACAGACAGTGCATTCCTCAGAGCGATAATTTCCGAACTGTCATTTCTTTGTACTTGCCTCCCTAACCGTTACTTGGCCACGCCTTTTTCACACGTCCCTTGCGTTGGACATTCAAACACAGTCAATCGTCCAAGTGACAGTCTCGGAGAGTGGATGTGCTGTGCGCAAAGCTCGAGCGGGTCTCTTTTCTTAGCGATCTCAGAAGTCTTGGCTGTATCGGCGTGAATTCCCGAAGCTCCCACCAGCCTGGTGATCGACTGTATCAGCCGTGGTCTCATCTCCACTGAGCAGTATTTCTTTTGTTTTTCCTAGGTTTAAGGTTCTTTAGTTATTTAGCTCAGTGCTTTATTTAGTTATTTGTCTGAGTGCTTGAGTGTGTGTATTTCCCTTTCTTTGATTTTGAATTGATTCATATAACGCAAATCTATTTTCACGTAATTAATAAAATTACAGTTCGCTTTCTTGAGCTTTGTTAAATGTAATAGTCGTGTTTGATTTCCCCACATATTTAGTGCACTTTTGCTACTCCAAGTTAGCACAACTCCTTATATTAATCACGACTGGTACTTAGGCCAGCTCTTGGTATTAATTCTTAAATCCGTTATGTCAGCTAGGAATTCGGCTCAGCCAAGATCCTGTTTATTATTATTATTATTATTTGAATGTTAAGATGTGAATTAACTTTCTCAGAGGCCAACAGTACAGTAATACAGCCTTCTTGAGCGTTTAGTCTCTGCTGTGTGCTGTTGAGAAAGTTTATAAATTCTCGACTCTAGAGAATTGGTGAAGTCACCCAGTATAAAAGTGACATCGCCACTTGATTTCACCAGTCGATTCTCTCGTGATAATCGACTCAATTGTTATTTCTATTGTCCACAGACATATCCCCATTCCCTCGTGACATCTGGTGTCACATTTATTTATTATATAAAGAATATTCTCATTTTTCCCCTGGCAATGAGTAACCCTGGGAAGAAGTAGGTGGCACTACATCAATTGTGTGGATGATGGTCGTCAGTACCTACCACCAAGTCGTACCGTCAAATATTATAACCCATTCTCATCAAATGTCTCTCCTTCTTCGTGCGATTCATAGACTCTGGAGTCTGACCTAAAAAAAAAAAAAAAGAAAGGTGTAATTTATCACCCACATACTGTATGGTGCAGTTGGTGTGCGTGTTGAAATGTTTGGGTGGAGGAGTGGGAGGGGTGGGGGAAGAGGGAGGTGTGAAAGGGAGCCATAAATATATTTACATCACAGTACTAAGAACGGATATCTGATCTATGTAGCCTCTTCCATTCCTAAAACACCCTTATTTTTCTCTAACTGATTCCTAGAGAATTACACAAACTCAGTAGATGAGTACCTGTTATTATGGTTAGATGCCTATCGAGAGAGTTAAGGTAATAATTGGAGATTTAGTTACGGAAGAAAAGTGGCAGGTTAGGAAGGGAAGAGGCTGTGTGTATCAGATATTTGTTCTACTATGTTTAGTGGAAAAGTGTCTAGAGAAATGAAACAAATTATATGCTGCCTTCATCGTTCTGAAGAAAACATATAATAGAGGGAATAGCCTAAACAGGGAATGTGGAGAGTACTGAAAAATATAGGGAGTAGATGGGAAGTTGTCGAATGCAGTGAAGAATACGTATGTGGGCGCTAGTGCTGCAGTGTGTATGGCAGTGAACTGAGTTGTATGATATTGTGTTGGATAGAAGCGGGGGGGGGGGGGGGAGTCATAAGTCAGTGGTTGTTCAGTTTGTTTATAGATGGGGTTATGATGGAGATACTAGGTAACGTATTGGATGCTGGAGTGTCTCTACTAAGCGAGGTGAGGGTGTGGAAACGTCCTGTACTGTTGTTTGCTGATGATACTGTAATGGTAAGTGACGATGCATGTGAGCTTGGCGAGTGCGTTTGGGAGTGTATGTAGGAAAAAGAATCTAAAAATGAATGTAAATAGGAGTAAAATTATGGTTTTTGAGAGAAATTAAGTCACATCATGCAGAGTTTGGTTGGATGGTGAGGAAAGGAGTCCATTCAAGCACTTAGGCAGTTTGATGAGTAAAGACTGAAGTTTAAGGGACGCAGTGTTGAAAAGGTACTGATCCACTGAATACAATAATGAAAAGTGAAGTGAGATTGGAAGTAGAAAAACAGTTGCTGCATGACACTATTGTGATCGCCACTCTAACATACTGAAGAGAAGCTTGGACCCTGTTGGAAGAAAACAAGTCAAGAGAGAGCAGTAGAAATTAGTACTTTGAGTTATATGTAGAGACAAACATGCAAATGAGAAGGTAAAGGATTGTCGTGAAGTGATGTGGATGTGACTGAACGAGTTAAGATAAATACTCTGAAATGGTTTGGCCATGTGGAGAAGAGGGAGAATGAGAGACTGATGAAAAGAGTGTATGTGAGGGAGGTGGAGAGGGAACTAAGGAGGGGGAGACCAAGGATGAGATAGAAGGATAGAGTGGAGAGGTATATGAGAGAGGGATGTCTGAGCTGGAAGGAGGGCAGACAAATGAGAGGACAGAGGGACGTGGAGGCGATTTGTTTTTAACCCTAATCGCTGGGTGTCGGCTGGAACTGTCAGGAAATCGGTGGCCAGGCAGAGGCAGTTGTCGGTCGGAACTCGTTTTCGCACCGCAGTTTGCAGAGGCCACCATTTGATCTTGCCACCAAAGGGTCTTGACAGATTGCCAGTCACTCTCATGCCTTGGTTGGGTGTACAGCCATGTCCTCTGAATCCACCTCGTCCGATTCTGTCCCTTGAGCACGAGACCTCGTTGCGTCATCCACCCCCGCCAAATTCCTGCCGAAGGGAGGTGTGAAAGGGCTAAATGGCAGTGCTTTTGGACGTGATTAGACATGTTTGTTTAATTTAGCTGAGAATGGGGAAACTTCCTCCAAGATGGCAGGAAGTTAACACGTGGAGAGTGATATGTCTCGTCCTCTGACCCCTGCTTCTTCTGGCACCGCACTCACAGAGCTTCAGGAGGCGGAGACAGCGTATGAGAGTGACACCTTCGCTCTGATAAGGAAGTGGACCCTCCTGGAGCAGGTTAAAGTGAGGGAGACAGTGGTGAGAGTGGCAGGCACGTTCTCCACAAACGCCGCCGCACTGACTCATCACCACGCACGTGGGCAGTGCATTGCCATCAGTCCTCGTCAGGACCCTTGTCACCGCAACCCAGCACCTCAAGGGCTATGTGCCCACAGCCTGGCCCTTCCAACGTGGAGAAACAGGGGTCTGCAGCAACATTTCATCAGCATGGCAAGCCACCATCACCCCAGGAAGTCTCAGCTATAGGTGAGTCATCACCCTTGTCCTCCACCACCTCCACCTCCACCTCTCCTTCTCCCTCCCCCCTGCCCGTGGTCATATGAGGCGTCCAGGTGTGGGAGCATCACACCAAACCACCCCCGGCATCGGCAGGCTTTGTAGTTTTGTGTGGCGGGAGGGTGAAGGTATCGAGCCAGCAATGCCTCCCTTTGATGCAACGGGGGCTGGTGTACAGAGGGAGCACCTTGGGGCAGGAAGGTCATCAATCCTGTCCTTTTTCGAGGCCATATTCACCACCACAATAGTTCAATTCCTTGTGGATGAAACGAACTTTCGCCAGGCTATCTCTGAATGCTGGCTGGACATGTCTGTAAGTGAGGGCCCGAAAATGAAGGAGTGGAAGATAGTGGAGGAGGAGGAAATGTATGTGTGGCTCACTCTTACGATGATTTTGGCCCACGTAAAGAAACAAATGCTTCACGATTATTGGTCCATAAACGAAATCGTTCACACACCTGTCTTCGGTACATATATATAAGGCGTGACAGAGACCTTACCATCATGAAGTTTCTCTACTTTAGTAAGAATTATGGACCGTCACCGAATGACAGGTTATGGAAAATTAGAAACACTCCTCAATGATGCATTTCTGAGGCATTTCTGGCCGTTTCATAAGGTTGCGATTGACGGGTTGCTTGTCCTGTTCCGTGGTCGTCTGGCATTTATCTAGTATGTGCCCTCATAACAAAGTTCTTTGTCCTCTGTGACTGCCAGACTGCATATGTGCTTAATGTGATTATTTATTCGGCTACAGATGTGGACATTCCCTGTGATGATCCACATGGCTTTTCTGCTGCGGTGGTGAAAGTGGTGTTGAACAGATACTTTCACAGGAACCCCATTCTGGACACGGACAATTTTTACAATTCCCCGGCATTGACAAAGTATCTCCTTGAACATGGAACTGGGACCTGTGGAACTGTCCGTGCCAGTTGGTGGAATTTTCCAACCTTGTCCGAGAAGACCGAAAAAGGCGCCCTGCAAACCTGAAAGTGTGGTAACATGTTGGGCATTCACTGGAATGATAAGCAAAAGGTCAATATGTTGACCACAATTCACAAGAGGATTATGCAGGACACGGAAGACAGACCACAGGACCAGGGAACCCGTGTTTATGCCAGATGCTGTCAATGATTATAACATTAACATGCGGCTCGTTGACAAGTCTGACATGCAGATAAACGAGATATAGTGTCTCCCATGCAAAGTAAAGTTATTTTAGTTGTCAGATGTTGCCAGTGAGACCCACCTCTCCATATAGTTCCAAACTTTATGTGGATTGTGACAACCCTCCCCCCCTTCACCCCCTACACTTCACTCCCAGTAGTTCCGTCTCGCACCGCGGTGAAACTGCTTTTGCAACACAGCCAAAGTAGGTGAGTTCAGTCAACTCTGATCGAGGATATCTGTGAGGGGTAAATGTCTGGAGGGGGGCTTGTAGTATAATGCTTAGCCCCCTACTGCAGATTTATGTACAACCACTGCAGCAGCATCGGTATACTGTAGATCAATGACATGTTACGACTAGTCCTTGTAGGTCTTTTAATCTACAGCGGGTGAATGCACCACCATCCACATGGTACCTTATCTGTGGCCCTTGCTTAACCCTTGTGTGATCAACCCCATGTGCCTGAAAAGTGACTGCTAAAAGGAATACACCGAGGAGTACCGGCATGAGTACACATCCCTGCTTTACTCCATCTCCTACTGGGAAGGTCTGACGGACCACCTCCTGAAGCAATCCTGGCAGTAGTATCCTTGTGTAGCTGATGGACCTGCTCAACAAATCTCTGAGGACATCTGAACTTTTCTAACAGCATAAAGAAGGTCCAGGTTGAAAGTATCAAATGCCTTCTGAAGAGCAACAAAGGCACAGCTGATCGGTTGATGTTGCTCCCTGCATTTATAGAAAAGCTGTTGATGTACAAAGATCATGTCAATAGTATTCCTATCTGGTCTGAAACCACACTTTGATTCTGGCAATATTCTCTCCACAAAGTACCCGCCAATTTTTGAAGTAATAGTCTGCCAAAAATCATCCCTTCAGCATCCAGTTAGGATATACCACGGTTGTTACCACACAGAGACCTGTCTCCTTTTCACTTGTAAGTGTTGGCAATATTTACAGTCCTCCACCTTTGTGGGATTTTAACAGTCTGCCAACACATTGTAACAAAAATCATGTAGAAAAGAAGCCCGTTCTTGGCTGCCATACTCAAAAATTTTTCAATGAAATTCCATCTGGTCCCAGAGATTTTAGATTCTTTAGTTGCCGAATACCGTTTTTTTTTTTTTTTTTTAGATCAGCACGTTCTATAGGTTCGACCATTTCAGGAATCTGAGCGAATCTGGGAAGATTATCCAGTGCTAACAGGCCCACAGGAATAACAGTGTTTAGCACTCATCACATTGTTCCACCTATCTGGCCAGAATCCCATCTTTGTCCCTGATAAGAGTTCCACCATCTGCTAAACAAAGTGGAGTAGGTGTGTTCTTTATAGGCCCAAAGATGCCCTCAACCGCCTCATAGGATTCGAGAATCTTATCATCTTTGACAAAACCCTGGATTTCCTGTGCTCTCTGCATCCACCGGTTGTTCTGCAAATCTCTCAGTGCTGTCTGTGTCTATGCTCTGAGTTGCTGCCATATGATCCAACATGTAACCAATGAGCGATTGGTCACCAAGGAGACATGGGCATTATTTTTAGCAGTCAACAAGTCACGTATGGCAGAGTCGTTCTCATTAAACCAGTCTTTATTCTACTTCCTGAATACTCCCAAGCAGCCCAAACTACTTCCGTATAGACCTTTAACCACCTTCTCTCATGTGCCATTAATTAGTTTACCCACGTCCGAAGTTATCATTTCGCTGCTGCTCATGGGATGCTCTTACATCATCTGTGATTTCGGAGAACATCACCTGCAGCTCAGCACATTTCTTGGGGATCTGAAAGCCTTGCCACGTTTAGTCATTTTAGCCCTCCCTGCCATCTCCTTGCAGACGGATACTCAGTCGTACCCTTGACACAGCCATACGGTGATCTGTCCAGCACTCTGCACCACGCATAATTAGAGCCCCCACAAACTCCTGAAAGTTGCCAGTATTTGCCAGTTCACTAAATAGCGTGGGGTCACTACCCGCTCAGAGCTGATGATGATCATGATGATGATGAGATTCGCCACACGGGTGTGGCACGGGCTCAGGGTGGAGAGCCCGTAAGTGACAAATCATGATGATAAAGAATTAAAGAGGAGCGTCCGCTGCATGGCGGCAGACGGAAGCGGACAGAAGAAAGGAAATCAAGAAAGTGGCGCTATGACTAGCGAGGCGGAGGGTAAGAGGAGACAGTGGAGAGGAGGGAAGAGACAGGGGAAAGAGCAACCGTCTCAGCAGCAGGGTCAGAACGAGAGACACGCCTGACAAGATGGTTGCGAAGAGAAAGACGGAGAGAAACAGTGGAAGGGCAGTCCAAAAGATAGTGTAGAAGAGGCCAGTCGTCTAGGTGGTGACAGTAAGGGCACGGATCAGGTTGCCGCCCGGATATTTGTGAAAAACAGGGATGCCCAAGCCGGAGGCGGCGGAGACCCACTATGAGAGCATTAGGGGTGTGGGGCGGGGCAACAAGCGGCTCATAGCGAGTTGCCCGCGGAAACCACGAGGCAGATCGTGAGCCAGCAGCAACCTGATCCTCATGAGCCTCGCGAGTAAGCCTTAAGGTGGAGGTGTAGGCTTTCCTTTTAACACTCGCGAGGCTGTGCCCTAGTGGAAAGGTGACAGTGGGGAGAGCGGTGGCACGCCGAGCAGCGGCATCAGCTGCTTCATTGCCGCGGATACCCACATGGCTGGGCATCCAATGAAGAGTGATGTCGGTGCCCCGGCGTGCAATGGTGTCAGCCACAACTAGAATGGAAGTCAGCAGGGCAACATTTTCTTTAAAGTGCCGCGCACGAAGACTGAGCAGTGACGAGAGCGAGTCTGTATGAATAATGAGGTGCCTATGGTGGTGTAGGCTGGCATCTCTAAGGGCACCAAGGATGGCGACAAGCTCAGTCTCGTACACAGAGGCTCCTGAAGGGAGCCTCCATGTCTCAGCACGGCCCTCACAGTAAAATGCTGCACCCGCTGAACCATCAGCAGTGACTGATCCATCAGTGTAGTATTCTGCTGCCCCCGGGACACGAAGAGTCGCCATCCTTCTCAGTGCATCTTGCCGCAACAGTGAGGGCAGGGATGCTCTAGGGGAGGCACTGGAAGGGGCAAGTCCACGAATCACAGGGGGCAGCCATGGTGGTGGAGGCGAGTAGTCAGGATGAGGGAGGTCTGGGCCTCCCTGCAAGGTCTGGGTAAGGGCAAGTTTATGGACAATCGCCACAACAGAGTGTGCCCAGTCCCTTCTCGAATGATAGAGGTTAAGAGGCCTGTCGAGGGTGCGCTGCAGCACAGCAGAGACAGACAGCTGAGGTCTGGATCTGCAGAGCTGCGCAGCAACTGCTGTTGATCGACTCCAGACGCGATGTTGGAGAGAGGGAAAGCCACTCTTCAACCTCAGATTCTCGGCCCGCGTCCACATAGGAGCACCCAACATCACACGAAGTGCAGAGTTTTGCAGGACATCGAGAGAGCGGACCTGCTCACCCGAGAGTCCGACAAGACACGTTGCACTGTAGTCAACAAGTGACCGTATTGCGTGCGTGTAGAATGTTCTTAGAGTACGAGGTGAGGCACCGAGATTCCTGTGGGAGAGAGCTTTTAGAGCAGTGATACGAGGGGCCGCCCTCTCTCGCAGGTACTTGACATGCTTTGAGAAGGTGAGGCGGCTGTCCAACCACACTCCCAAGTATTGGTGACTGAGAACTATGCCAAGCTGTTGCCTTCCGAGTGAGAGGGGATGTTCAGGTGGACGCATCCCAAAAGGCAAGCATTTCGACTTATCGGGGTTCAATTTCAGGCCTAGTTCACAGCACCTATCATGGAGGTGGGTTAGAGCAGCCGGTGCATGTCTATAGCAATCCTTACGAGAGATGATGAGCACGAGATCATCTGCGTAGCAGTGGAGGGTGGTACCTCTGCCAAAGTCAATCAACAGCAGCTGTTCGACAAGCAGATTAAATAGGAGGGGACTGAGCACGCTTCCCTGTGGCGTTCCGTTGATATGAGGGTGAGGGGGAGAGAGCTGTCCCTGAAAGCGTACACTAGCAGAGCGGCCAGTAAAGTAGTTGCGCAGCCAGGAGAGAATCCTGCCACGAACACCCTTGGCAACGAGCGCTGAGAGTACGGCCTCAGGGACAGCTAACTCAAACGCCTTCTCTACATCAAGGAAGACAGCCAAGCCTCGGCCATGTCTCAGCTCACCTAGAAAGGAGGCCAAGCACTGCACAGCACTTCTGCCAGGGAGACAGGCAAAGAGATGCGGGTGCAGCGGGCCCAATTTCCAGGAAAGACGAGAGAGAGCGAGGCGTTCAGCCGTCTTCGCAATACAGCTGAGAAGAGAGATAGGTCTCATCG
>JAGKTI010008676.1:0-32934 GCA_018397915.1 Birgus latro
TCAGACTTATTTTCACAGTGTGTACTAGGATTTTCGGTCGTGTCCGGTGCTTTATAGTTGCAAGCTAAGTTTCTTGAGACCTTCTGTAAGTGATCAATATGTATTTCTTTTTCTTCGTCACTCGATAGTGACTTAATCACTGACTTATTAGCTCCTCTCTTAATTGCTTTATATGGGCCTTCAAATTTTGGTGACACTTTGTTGTCTCCAGTGTGAATGAGGCCATAGACAATATCACCTATGCTGATGTTTGATTCTTTTGCCTTCTTATTGAATGATTCTGTCATTTCTTCCTTAGACATCATTAACTGTTTCTTTACCCTTGTGTGTATTTCTTGAAATTCACGTAAGCGAAGTTTAGGATAATCATCATGATTATATATGAGAATTTGCTCGCCTTCTAACGTTTCGTAAGGGAGACGTTTGTCATACCCGTAAATGATGAAATGAGGTGTATCTCCTATGGATTTAGTAATTGCACAATTGAGTGACGCTTCAACTCTTTGGATCCAGTCATCCCAGTTTGCATAATTGTCACTGAGGATGTGCAGTAGTACATCTACTATTTTCTTATTCTGCCTTTCCACCAATCCATTGGAAGCTGGATGGTAGGCCAAGATATTAACATTCTTAATATTGTATTGTTTACAAATTTCCTGCAAAATTTCAGACTTAAATTCACCACCATTGTCGCTTATTAGCATCTTTGGTGTGGTGAACCTACAGATCACACTATCAATGAATACCCGTGCGACTGTTTCTGCTGTTTTATCCTTAATTGGAACCAAGATCACATATCGTGAGAAATGATCAGTAGCAACAAATAGATATTGATTGTGACTGGTAGTTAAGGGTAATTTAAGTTAATCAACCGCGACAACGTCCCATGGTTGGTTAGGGACTGGGTATTTACCTAACGGTGCTGGTGATATCGTGTAACCTTTATGTTTCGCACATGACTCACATTTGTCTATGTGAGTATGTATGTCTTTGCGTAACGTTGGCCAGTAATAAGACATCAGGGCCTGTCTGACTGTCCTGTCCTTGCAAGGATGTCCTGCATGTGGACTATCGTGTACTGTGCTTAAATTGTGTGGTATCATTGTACTAGGAGTAATTAACTGCCTAAATTTATTTCTATGGTTTGGTTGTCCTGGATTTACCCTATATAAAGCATTGTTTACCATTGCGAATTGTTCAAGTGGTACCTGTAACTTGGGTAATGGCACATCATCGCCTGACTCGAGGTGATATATTACTGTGGACCATACTGGGTCCTGTGTTTGTGCCTCTGAGATTTCTTGAATTGTGGGGATCGATTCATCCTTTCTGGGGAGTGATTCTCGTGGACTTATTGTAGCAACGTTTGCTAATGGGTTGCGTGATAAGGCATCTGCTGCTACGTTCACTTTACCTTTTATGTAGTGAATATTTACATTGTAATTCTGGATTTTACATTTCCATCGTGCTCTCCTCCCAGAGAGGAGTTTTTCTTGGAACATGCCCACAAGTGGCTTGTGGTCTGTGTATAGATGAATTTCATATCCGTACACGAGGTCACGGAATTTCTGTAGAGCAAATATTACCGCTAGGGCTTCCAAGTCTGTTACACAGTAATTTTTCTCTGCTCCTTTCATTTGTCTACTGGCAAAAGCAATGGGTTAGTATTTACCTCGTTTATCCTCTTGCATCAATACAGCACCTAAACCTTTGAGAGAAGCATCTGTGCAAATTATGAATGGCTTTGTGAAGTTAGGATAAGCCAAGCAAGGTGCACCTGTAAGTTTATCTTTTAATTCAGTAAATGCATTTTTTGTTCCTCTCCCCACTGAAATACCGCTTGTTTTTTCAGCAGGAGAAATAATGGTTGGGCTATGTGAAAGAAGTGTTATATAAACTCCCTATAATATCCGGCGAGCCCTAAAAATTGTCTTACTTCATCCACATTTGTGGGTTCTGGGAAATTTCTTACTGCTTTTATTTTGTCCTGAGAGGTGTGGATCCCCTTTGCATCTAGTCTGTGGCCTAAGAATTTTATTTCCTTAAAGCAAAATTTACATTTAGACAGCTTAATTTTTAAACCTGCACTGGCTAACTTGTGTAGTAGCTGATCTAACTTCTCTAGATGTTCTGCTAGTGTTAGTGTTGCAATTATGATGTCGTCCAGGTAGACAAATATACTGTCGCCTAATATTCCAGCCAATACGCTATTCATTAATCGCTGCAATGTGCCAGGAGCCGTCATCAATCCCATCGACATTCTCTTATACTGATAATGGCCACTATCAGTAAAGAAAGCAGTGTACTTGCAGGATTCTGCATCTAATCCTATCTGATAATAGCTGCTTAATAAATCGATTGTAGAAAAGACCATATTTTCTGGTCCAATGTTGGGCAGGACGTCACTTAACAATGGCATGGGAAAACGGTCGGGAATGGTTACCTGATTAAGTTTGCGATAATCAACAACTGCCCTCATCTCACCGTTTTGTTTAGGTACAAAGAAAAGTGGTGCGTTCCATGGGGATACTGAAGGTTCAATGATGTCCAAACTTAACATTTCATCGACATATTGCTTTGCTAGTGCACGTTGCGAGTGAGCAATTCTATATGCTGGTACGTAAATCGGTTTTGTCTCGTGTTTTACGTTAATATGGTGTTTGATTAGATTTCTACAACCTAAGTTTTCACCAGGTAATGCAACTGCTTGTCTTTGTTTTTACAGGACGTCTAGTAAATCGTTTGTCACGTCAGAATTATCTGAGCAAACCAAATTCTCCTTTATGCACTCTCTGTTTGTCGAGTTTACTCTACTGGACGTTCCCCCTACTGTCACTTCTCGTATAGGGGCTGGGCATATCTCTCACCTACAAATACAGGTTCCTTTCTTGATCCTCACATCTCCATTCATGGTGTTAGCTAAAATGACATTAGTTTCACCATTTTAGTTCATCCAACACAGAGCACTTTCAGTTAAAAGGCCATTTATTCTAACCGTCTCTTCTAATGCAATGACATTACAATTTCTAAGCTGACTTTTGATCGTGATTTTCGTGAATGATTTTGGTGGTAGAATTACATCATAATTAATGCTTGCTGGGTAAATAGCAAGTCACGGTTGGTTTGTGGTTGTGTGAGAGAGTCCTCGCGTCCATTTTCTTTAAGTCGTTATACGTCGGACTCATCTATTTTCGTTTTGTGTGTAATCGTTCTTGTGACGCTAGTTTTCCTATAACTGCTGGTTGTATTATCAGGAGATGAAATTTCCTTAATGAATTCGCTGTCATAACGAATTCCATTAAAATGTGGCATCAGTATTATATTTTCTTTCCTCATCATGTTTAATCCAACTAAACCACATCCTCTGATTGATAATTTTTGTACTACATAAAAGGTGGTAGTGAATGATTTTGTGGTCTCTGTGAACTTCATGTTTAACTCAATCATACCAATAACTGGTATTTCTTTACCATCCACTGTGTGTAAATGTAAGTCTGAGTTTTCCAGAAATGTCACTTTTCTTCTCTTTCTAAAAATTCTTTATAACTCATCTTGCGTTATTAAGTTCACTGGTGAGCCTGATTCCAAAAATAATGAAATCTCTTCCTCCTCACATACAGCAGAGACAAAAATGCTTTCGTTTCCAAAGAGACTTCCTATGTTGACTGTTTATTTGGATGTTTTATGTGTCGTCGTTTTTTGTGCTGGTACGACCTTCCCCCGACCTATGGACGGATATCAATCTTTCTACTGTTTTACATTCTGACGTCCAGTGACCTACACACCTATGGTGTCTGCAATATGCTTCGAATCCTTTTGCTTTTTTGCCTATCCTCCTTTGTTCTTATATAACATTCAGATTTTGTGTGCCTAGGTTTTGCGCAATAGTAACAGAGTGTGTTACGTGAGCTGAACCTACGAGGTGATCTTCCATTTGTGTGTCTTTGTGTTGATCGATGTCTACTGGGATTCCTGTCAAACTTTTGTACCGCCCTGTTGCCTGGTGTGCGGGAGCGAGTCCTTGAGCTAACCAGACTGTGTGTTTGTTTCTGAACTGGACATGATTGTCTGTGGTCCTTGACAGGACTTGACTTATTTATCCCTGCTACTATTTCTGGTACTTTGATTCCTGGTTTGGTGAGCTGTGATGTGTCAGTGACACCAGGTTTACTGCAGTTTAATTCTACTTCATAAATGAAATCAAGTAAGCACATTCCTGGATTACATGGGATGGTTTTAGCTATTTTCAGCACCATGTCAGAAAACTGGCATTGGGCTGATTTACAGTATAGCCAATGATGTCAACGACATGCACTGGTGACATCTCACCAACCTCTGTGACCCAGTTTGAATTTTCTAAGCTAGCTAACAAGGTTTTCTTAATAGTGGAAATATCTGATGTTATATCTCCTAGATCTGAGCCTCAGTGTGTTTGCCTAAGGAAGACTACAATTTTGTGTAGTTCTGGGGTTATACCACCAAGAAAATTCTTGCCTCCCGAGAATTTCCTGAGAAATTCTGTCTTAAATTCCTCGAATTTTGTGGCACTCATCAACTTATCAGAACGTAATAAATTGCCGGCAGGGCATCGTTCTTGGTTTATTCTAGCTGAAAAACAGCTATTTTCCCTTTTTCGCCCGTAATGTTTCGCGTAATGAAATACTGCTGACAGTGTTCAGTGAGGGTGTTCACGTCTATTTTGTATTTTTCTGTTCCAGAGAATTTTTGGTAGTTCACTCTCTTCATGAAAAATGTACACTGGAAAGGGATTATTACTGGAATTCTGTGGAGAAAGCATTGCACTCGTGCTTGCTGTTTTTGTGTTATCCATATTAACAATTTTTGTTTTGCAATCGTCATTTACTGGCAATTTATATGTTTTTCCTGACCTTAATACTCTATGATCTATGTTATAGTAGACGTGAGGAAAATTTGTATAATGTTCACTATCTACATCTGAAAATTCTGACCAAGTGTCATCATCATTTACTTCAACGTATGTTGAGTCTGTTTGTTGTTCTTTATCTAGCTTGTTTTGTTTCCTGAGTTTGGTTTTCTGCTGGTTCCTCTGTATTTGATGGTGTTTCGATATTTATATTATGTTGATCGTCTCCTGGTGTTTGTGTAAGAGATACAGTTGATCCTTCGGGCACTAATAATGGAACTCTACTCAGCATAATGGGACCACCTACTACTTTATATGTTACCCATCTCACATATGTCAGTGTAAATTGTGTAATTGTCTCATACTGTTTAATTTGTGATTTTTATAATGATGAATAGATGCTTGGGTCATTAACTATGTGTTAGTATTTTATGGATAGTTGTGTAATTGATGAATTGTTAACTAATACAACCTTGGTTAGAATAAATTAACTCACTAGAACAGTTGTGGAGATACAGCCTTGGTATGACGAAAGAGGTGTTGTTGTTGAAGGTCAACACGTCAGCATCGTTGTTATCACTGAGGTAGGCAGATACTCGCTCTAGACGTCTCACACTTCCTGTTGAGGTGGGTCCTTGTTATGATGCGTCAGCGCTCGATGTCGTCCCTGGAGTAGGCAGACAGGCTGGCAGAAAGGCAGACAGGCAGGTGCGGCAGGCCGTTGTTTTCAAGCACTTGGGCTGACTGGCGTGTTATGATGATCTTGCAGTGTGTGGGCCCGTGCTTTGCTATGGTAGTTGTGGTGGAGATGGTGATGGGGGTTGTGGTGGAGAAGGTGGGGATCGTGGTGGAAGGTAGTGGAGGTCGTGATGGTGGGTGGTGGTGGTATGGGAGAGTCAGCAGTGTCTTGGCTCATCATGCTGGGTCAGCCCGTTAGCGCCATTCCTCCCTCGTCACTCTTCTTTATTGTTGTTCGTATTTTCTCACCTCTTCGTTTGCTTCTTATTTTGTAGTGCTTGATTTCTCCTTAGTGGGTAGCGTTGTTGATCGACGTAAGCTATTGTTTCTCGTAAATCGTGGAGTTCAGATGGTTAGGACGAGACGTTAATCGGCTTTATTTACCGCTGTTAAGTGGTCGTAGTGGGTTCGTTGTTACCGCTGCACAACAATCTCGGTGGCGTAGTTTTTCGTAGATGGGTTCGTTGTTACCTCTGCACATCAATCTCGGTGACGTAGTTTTTCGTTGATGGGTTCGTTGTTACCGCTGCACACCTCGGTAGCGTGGTCGGAGGTACTTGTTGGGAAGTCGATGATGGGTTCTTTAATACAACCAGAATTAAGTCGTGAGACGTATTATCAACGAAGATGAGCTACAGGACTCTTGGGTTACTGAGTTTTATTGTAGATTTATCTTGATAGCGATATACAATGATCTTAGCGTGACGGCCAGTCTCCCCTTTCTCCTTACTTTGCCCTAATTGTGTTGTCAGTCATTCTCTATCCCCTTCTCTCCCTTCTGATGTGAAGGGCTTCTCTCTGCCATTACATACAGGTGGGAAAGGATGTTTAGGTAAGGTAGTAGTGTCTAATCGATCTCCTGTGGGCTCCCACGTGTTTGAATACATCATGAGTTTCTTGCTTGTTTAGACTACGAGGATATTTTGAGAAACATCATATGTTAGGATTCTTGATAATCTCGGACAACAGACTGTGTACAGATATCATGTGAAATCAGACACTACATCCTGTACATTGTGTTATGAGATATATACTAATGCCTATATACTATCTACAGTAGGTGTCGGTGCAAGAAAGACGAAGTAGTTTATCATGAAATCATCGTTGCCGACTAGAAATGAACCGGGTTTCATGATGACTATAAATATTTTGTGTCTAGTTCACACACAGCGATGGATCATGGTAAAAATCGCACGTGACGTATCAGGAAAGGTGTCACTGAAGAAGGATCAAGTAGGGTATCATTAAATGTCAATTTACAGTAAGAAATCAACCTTATTCCAAGAGGACTATAAATATTTTTCTCCGGTTTCCTGCGATTCTTTGTTCGTAATGTTGAAACAGGAACCAATCATATCATGGTAGGTGTCGGTGCATCAAAGACGAAGTACTTTATCATGAAATCTTCGTTGCCGACTACAAATGAACCCGATTTCATGATGACTATAAATATTTTGTGTCTTGTTCACACAGAGCGATGAATACTGTTAAAAATAAAAATCGCACCTGACGTATAAGATAAGGTGTTACTGAACAAAGATCAAGTAGATTATTATGAAAATATCGTTTTCAATCAGTAATCATTACGATTCGAGGATGATTTCAGATTTTTTTCCCGACTTTGCAATGCATTTACGTGGTGAAAAACGATCCCTATGTATCAAGTAAGGTGTCATTGGAGGAAAGATAATGTAATTGAATATTAAAAAAACTTTCACGACTAGAAATGAACCCGATTTCAGGATCACTATAAATATTTTGTGTGTGGTTTTCCAATGCATCGTTCGTTGCAAAAATCGCACCTGACGTATCAGAAAAGGTGTCACTGAAGTATAATCAAGTATGTTGTTATAAAATATCCAGTTACAATTAGAAATCAACCTGAATCCAGGATAATTATAAATCTATTTGTTCAGTTTTCTGCGATTATTTGTTCGTAGTGAGAAAGGCACCAAGCATTTCAGAGTAAGTGTCAGTGAAAGAAATACAAGGTAGTTGCTTGGGAGAGATGAACCCGATTTCAGAATGACTATAAATATTTTCTCTCTTGTTTTCACGGAGCCATACATCGTAGTAATAATAGCAGCTGAAGTATCAGGTAAGGTGTCATTGAGGAAAGATCTAGTATGTTCTTATGAATAATATGATTTCAGTCAGAAGTCATTCATATTTCACAATGACTTTGAATATTCGTGTTGCCATTATTGCAATGCATTATCGGGGTGAAAAACAATCCAGAATTTTCGCGTAAGGTGTCACTAGTTGAAAGATAAAGTTATTTATTATTAAAAATCCGTTTTCAACTAGAAATGAGCCCAATTACAGAATGACTATAAATATTTTGTGTGCTTTTCAGGTAACCATGGTTCGTGGAAAAAATCGCTCCTGAAGTATCAGGTAAGGTGTTATTGAAGATGGATCAAGTAGGACAACATTAGAAGTCCATTTACAGTAAGAAATAAACCTTATACCGGGATGACTATAAATATTTTTCTTCCGTTTTCTACGATTCTATGTTCGTAATGTTGAAATAGGAACGAATCTTATTATGGTAGGTGTCGGTGCAGGAAAGACAAAGTAGTTTATCATGAAATCTTCGTTGCCGACTAGAAATGAACCCGATTTCATGATGACAATAAAAACTTTGTCTCGTTCACACGGAGCTATGGATTCTGGTAGAAATCGCACGTGATGTATCAGGAAAAGTGTCACTGAAAAAGGATCAAGTCAAATTACAGTAAGAAATCAACCTTATTCCAGGATAACTATAAATATTTTTCTCCCGTTTTCTGCGGTTCTTTGTTCGTACTATTGAAAAAGGAACCAAGCATATCAGAGTAGGTGTCTATGCAGGAAAGACGAAGTAGTTTATCATGGAATCTTCGTTGATGGCTAGAAATGAACCCGATTTCATGATGACTATAAATATTTTGTGTCTAGTTCACACGGAGCGATGGACCCTGGTAAAAATAAAAATCGCACTTGACGCGTCAGGTAAGGTGTTACTGAACAAAGATCAAGTATATTATTATGAAAATTTCGTTTTCAATCAGCAATCATTACGATTCCAAGATGACTACAGACTTTTTTTCCGACTTTGGAATGCATTGTCGTGGTGAAAAAAGGTCCCGATATTTCAAGCAAGGTGTCATTGGTGGTAGGATAATGTAATTGATTATTAAAAATTCTTTCTTGACTAGAAATGAACCCGTTTTCAGGATCACTATAAATTTTTGTGTGTGTGTTTTTTCTGTGTATCGTTCTTGGTAAAAATCGCACGTAGAGTATCAGATAAGGCGTCACTAAAGTGTAATAAACTAGGTTGTTATAAAATATGCAGTTACATTTAGAAATCAACCTGAATCCTTGATGCTAATAAATCTATTTGATCAGTTTTCAACGATTATTTGTTTGTAGTGAGAAACGCACCAAGCATTTCAGAATACGTGTCATTGTAAGAAATACAAGGTAGCTGCTGGAGAAAGATGAACCCGATTTCAATATGACTATAAATATTTTCTCTCTTGTTTTCACAGAACCATACATCGTAGTAATAAGCGCAGCGGAAGTATCCGTTAAGGTGTCATTGAACAACGACCAAGTATGTTCTTGAATATTGTGATTTCAGTCAGAAGTCTTTCATATTTCAGAATGACTATAAACATTCGTGTTGCCTTTTTTGCAATGCATTATCGGGGTGAAAAACTCTCCAGAAGTATCACGTAAGGTGTCACTAGTGGAAAGATAAAGATATTTATTATTAAAAATCGGTTTTCATCTAGAAATGAGCCCAATTTCAGGATGACTATGAATATTTTGTGTGGTTTTCACGGAGCCATGGTTCATGGTAAATATAGATTCTGAAGTATCAGGTAAAGTGTCATTGAAGATGGATAAAGTATGGCATCATTAAAAGTCCATTTACAGTAAGAAATCAACCTTATTCCAGGATGACTATAAATATATTTCTTCCGTTTCCTGCGACTATTTTTCGTAATCTTGAATAAGGAACCAATCATATCATGGTAGGTGTCGGTGCAGGCAAGACGACGTAGTTTATCGTGACATCTCCATTGCTGACTAGAAATGAGCGCGATTTCATGATGACTATAACTATTTTGTGTCTAGTTCACACGAACCGATGGATCCTGGTAAAAATCGCACGTGAAGTATCAGGAATGGTGTCACTGTAGAAGGATCAAGTAGGGTATCATTAAATGTCAAATTACATTAAGAAATCAATCTTATTCCACGATTACTATAAATATTTTTCTTATGTTTTCTGCGATTCTTTGTTCGTACTACTGAAAAAGGAACCAAGCATATTAGGGTACGTGTCTATGCAGGAAAGACGAAGTAGTTTATCATGAAATCTTCGTTGCCGACTAGAAATAAACCCGATATCATGGTGACTATAAATATTTTGTGTCTAGTTTACACAGACCAATAGATCCCTGTAAAAATCGCACCTGATGTGTCATTAATGGTGTCACTGAAGAAGGATCATTAGGGTATCATTAAATGTCCATTTACAGTAAGAAATCAACCTTATTCCAGGTTGACTATAAATATTTTCTCCCGTTTTCTGCGATTCTTTGCTTGTACTATTGAAAAAGGAACCAAACATATCAGGGTATTAGTCTATGCAGGAAAGACGAAGTAGTTTATCATAAAATCTTCGTTGAAGGCTAGAAATGAATCCGATTTCATGATGACTATAAATATTTTGTGTCTTGTTCACTGGGAGCGATGGACTCTAGTCAAAATAAAAATCGCACCTAGTGTATCAGGTTAGGTGTTACTGAATAAACATCAATCATTACATCAGCAATCATTACATTTCCAGGATGACTACAGATTTTTTTTTCCGACTCTCGTGGTGAAAAACGCTCCCGCTATTTCAAGTAAGGTGTTATTGGTGGAAAAATAATGAAATTGATTATCAAAAAATTCTCTCTCGAGTAGAAATGAACCCGATTTCAGGATCACTAAATATTTTATGTGTGGTTTTCCAGAGCATCGTTCGTGGTAAAAATCGCACCTGACGTATCAGATAAGGTGTCACTGAAGTATAATCAAGTAGGGTGTTATGAAATATCCAGTTACAATTAGAAGTCAACCTATATCCAGGATGATTATAAATCTATTTGTTCAGTTTTCTACGATTATTTGTTCGTAGTGAGAAACGCTCGATGCATATCAGAGTACGTGTCAGTGAAAGAAATAAAAGGTAGTTGCTGGAAAGAGATGAACCCGATTTCAGTTTGAATATAAATATTTTCTCTCTTGTTTTCACGGAGCCATACATCATAGTAATAATCGCAGCTGAAGTATCAGGTAAGGTGTCATTGAAGTAAGAGCAAGTATGTTCTTATGAATAATTTGATTTCTGTCAGAAGTCATTCATATTGCAGAATGACTATAAATATTCGTGTTGTCTTTTTTTCCACTGCATTATCGGGGTGAAAAACTTTCCAGAAGTATCGCATAATGTGTCACTAGTGGAAAGATAAAGTTATTTATTATAAAAAATCGGTTTTCATCTTGAAATGAGCGCAATTTCAGGATGACTATAAATATTTTGTGTGGTTTTCACGGAGCCAAGGGTCGTGGTAAAAATCACTCCTGAAGTATCAGGTAAGGTGTCAATGAAGATGAATCAAGTAGGACATCATTAAAAGTCCATTTACAGTAAGAAATCAATATTATTCCAGGATGGTTATAAATATTTTTCTCCCGTTTTCTGCGATTGTTTGATCGTAATGTTGAAATAGCATCCAATCATATCATGGCAGTTGTCGGAGCAGGAAAGACGAAGAAGTTTATCATGAACTCTCCGTTGGAGACTAGAAATGAACCCCTTTTCATGATGACTATAAATATTTTTTGTCTAGTTCTCGCGGAACGATGGATCCTTGTAAAAATCTCACCTGAAATATCAGGAAAGGTGTCAATGAAGAAGGATCAAGTAGGGTATCATTAAATGTCAAATTACAGTAAGAAATCAACCTTATTCCTGGATGACTATAAATATTTTTCTCCGGTTTTCTGCGATTCTTAGTTCGTTCTATTGAAAAAGGAACGAAGCATATCAGAGTAGGTGTCTATACAGGAAATAGGAAGTAGTTTATCATGAAATCTTCGTTGCAGACTTGAAATGAACCCGATTTTGTAATGACTATAAATATTTTGTGTGTAGTTCACATGGATCGATTGACTCTGGGAAAAAATGAAAATCGCACTTGACGTATCAGTAAAGTGTTACTGAGCAAAGATCAAGTAGATTAATATGAAAATTTCGTTTGCAATCAGCAATCATTACGATTCCAGGATGACTACAGACTTTTTTTTTTTTCAGAATTTGCAATGAATTTTCGTGATAAAAAACGCTACCGCTATTTCAAGTAAGGTGCCATTTTTGGAAAGATAATGTAATTAATTATTGAAAATTCTTTTTCGACTAGAAATGAACCCGATTTCTGGATCACTATAAATATTTTGTGTGTGTGATTTTCCAGATGTATCAGACAATGTGTCACTGAAGTGAAATCAAGTAGATTGTTATAAAGTATCCAGTTACAATTAGAAATCAACCTCAATCCTGGATGATTATAAATGTATTTGATCTGTTTTCTGCGATTATTTGTTCGTAGTGAGAAACGCACCAAGCATATCAGAAAACGTGTCAGTAAAATAAATACAAGGTACTTGCTGGAAAGAGAAGAATCCGAATTAAGTATAACTATAAATATTTTCACTCTTGTTTTCACGGAGCCATACATCGTAGAAATAATCGCAGCTGAAGTATAAGGTAAGGTGTCAATGAAGAAAGATCAAGTATGTTCTTATGAATAATTTGATTTCAGTCGGAAGTCATTCATATTTCAGAATGACTATAAATTTCCGTGTTGCCTTTTGGGCAGTGCATTATCGGGGTGATAATCGCTCCAGAAGTTTCCCGTAAGGTGTCACTAGTGGAAAGATAAAGTTGTTTGTTATTAAAAGTCCGTTTTCGACTAGAAATGAGTCCAATTTCAGGATGACTATAAATATTTTGTGTGGTTTTCACGGAGCCATGAATCGTGGTAAATATCGCTCCTGAAGTATAAGGTAAGGTGTCACTGAAGATGGATCAAGTACCGCATCATTAAAAGTCTATTTACTGTAAGAGATCAACATTATTCCAAGATGACTATAAATATTTTTCTTCCGTTTCCTGCGATTCTTTGTTCGTAATGTCGAAATAGGAACCAATCATATCATGGTAGGTGTCTGTACAGGGAAGACGAAGTAGTTTATCATGAAATCTTTGTTGCTAACTAGAAATGAACCCGATTTCATGATGACTATAAATATTTTGTGTCTAGTTCACACAGAGCGATGGATCCTTGTAAAAATCGCACGTGAAGTATCAGGAAAGGTGTCACTGAAGAAAGATCAAGTAGGGTATCATTAAATGTCAAATTACAGTAAGAAATCAACCTTATTCCAGGATGACTATAAATATTTTTTTCCCGTTTTCTGCGATTTTATGTTCGTACTATTGAATTAGGAACCAATCGTATCAGGGAATGTCTCTGTGCAGGAAAGACGAAGTAGTTTATCTTGAAATCTTCGTTGCCGACTAGAAATGAACCCGATTCCTTGATGACTATAAGTATTTTGTGTCTAGTTCACACAGAGCGATTGACCCTAGTAAAAATAAAAATCGCACCTTACGTAACAGTAAGGTGTTACTAAACAAAGATCAAGTAGATTGTTCTGATAATTTCGTTTTCAATCAGCAATCATTACGATTCCAGGATGACTATAGACTTTTTTTTTTTCCGACTTTGCAATGTATTTTCGTGGTGAAAAACGCTCCCGATATTTCAAGTAAGGTGTCATTGGTGAATATATAATTTAATTGATTATTAAAAATTCTTTCTAGACTAGAAATGAATCCGATTTTAGGATCACCGTAACATTTTTGTCTGTGGGTATCCAGTGCATCCTTCGTGGTAAAAATCGCACCTGACATATCGGATAAGGTGTTACTGAAGGATAATAAAGTAGGTTATTATAAAATATCCAGTTACAATTAGAAATCAACATGATTCCAGGATGACTATAAATCTATTTGTTCAGTTTTCCGCGATTATTTGTTCGTAGTGAGAAACGCTCCAAGCATATCAGAGCAAGTGTCAGTGAAAGAAATACAATGGTGTTGCTGAATAGAGATGAACCTGATTTCAGTATGACTATACATATTTTCTCTCTTGTTCTCACAGAGCCATATATCGTAATAATTATCGGTGCTGAAATATTAGGTTAGGTGTCATTTAAGAGAGATCAAATATGTTCTTATGAATAATTTGATTTCAGTCAGATGCATTTCATATTTGAGAATGAAAATATTCATGTTGCGTTTTTTGCAATGCATTATCGGGGTGAAAAACTCTCCAGAAGTTTCGCTTAAGGTGTCACTAGAGAAAAATAAAGTTATTTATTATTAAAAATCCGATCTCGATTAGAAATGAGCCCAAAATCAGGATGACTATAAATATTTTGTGTGGTTGTCATGGAGCCATGGATCCTGGTAAAAATTGCACCTGAAGTAGCATGTAAGGTGTCATTGAAGATGGATCAAGTAGTGCACCATTAAAAATCCATTTACAGTAAGAAATCAACCTTATTCCAGGCTGAGTATAAATATTTTCTCTCGTTTTCTACGATTTTTTATTTGTAATGTTGAAAGAGGAACCATGCATATCATTGTAGGTGTCTATGCAGGAAAGATGAAGTAGTTTTTCATGAAATCTTCGTTGCCGACTAGAAATGAACCCGATTTCATGATGACTATAAATATTTTGATTCTAGTTCACACGGACCGATGGATCCAGGTAAAAATCGCACCAGATATATCAGGAAAGGTGTCATTGATGATGGATCAAGTAGGGTATCATTAAATGTCAAATTACAGTAAGAAGTCAACCTTACTCCAGGATGGCTATAAATATTTTTCTTCTGTTTTCTGTGATTGTTTGTTCGTACTATTGGAAAAAGAAACCAAGCATATCAGGTTAGGTGTTTATGCACGAAAGACGAAGTAGTTTATCACGAAATCCTCGTTGCCGACTAGATATGAACTCGATTTGATGATGACTATAAATATTTTGTGTCTAGTTCACACGGAGCGATGAACCCTGGCAAAAATAAAAATTCCACCTGATGTATCAGGTAATGTGTTACTGAACAAAGATCAAGTAAATTATCAAGAAAATCTCGTTTTCTATCGGCAATCATTTCGATTCCAGGATGACTACAGACTTTTTTTTTTTTTCAACTTTGCAATGCATTTTCTTGGTGAAAAACGATCCCGATATTTCAGGTGAGGTGATATTGGTGGAAAGATAAAGTAATTGATTATTTAAAATTCTTTCTCGACTAGAGATGAACCCGATTTCAGGATTACTATAAATATTTTGTGTGTGGATTTCCAGTGCATCGTTCGTGGTAAAAATTGCACCTGAGTATCAGATAAGGTGTCACTGAATGATAATCAAGTAGGTTATTATAAAATATCCAGGTACAATTAGAAATCAACCTAAATTAAGGATGATTATAAATCTATTTCTTCTGTTTTCCGCGATTATTAATTCGCAGTAAGAAACGCACAAAGAATATCAGAGTACTTGTTAGTGAAAGAAATACAAGGTAGTTGCTGGAAAGAGATGAACCAGATCTCAGTATGACTACAAATATTTTCTCTCTTGTTTTCAAGGAGCCATACATCATAGTAATAATTGCAGCTGAAGTATCAGGTAAGGTGTTATTGAATAAAGATCAAGTATGTTCTCATGAATAATTTGATTTCAGTCAGATTTCATTCATATTTCAGAATGACGATAAACGTTCCTGTTGCGGTGTTTGCAATGCATTATCAGTGCGAAAAATTCTCCAAAAGTTTCGCGTAAGGTGTACAAGACGAAAGATAAAGATAATTATTTAAAAAAATCGTTTTCGACTAAAATGAGCCCAATTTTAGGATGACTGTAAACATTTTGTGTGGCTTTCACAGAGACATAGGTCGTGGAAGAAATCGCTTCTGATCACGTAAGGTGCCATTAAAGATGAATCAAGTAGGGCATGATTAAAAGTCCATTTACAGTAAGAAATCAACCTTATTCCAGGATGACAATAAATATTTTTCTTCCGTTTTCTGTGATTCTTTGTTCGTAATATTGAAATAGGAACCAATCATATCATGGTAGGTGTCGGTGCAGGAACGACGAAATAGTTTATCATGAAATCTTCGTTGCCGACTAGAAATGAACCCGATTTCAAGGAGACTATAAATATTTTGTGTCTAGTTCAGACGGAGCTATGGATCCTGATAAAAATCGCACCTGAAGTATCAGGAAAGATGTCACTGAAGAAGTATCAAGTAGGGTATCATTAAATTTCAATTTACAGTAAGAAATCAACCTTATTCAAGGATGACTATAAATATTTCTCTCCCGTTTTCTGCGATTGTTTGTTCGTACTATTGAAATAGGAATCAAGTGTATTAGGAAAGGTCTCTATGCAGGAGAGACGAAGTAGTTTATCATGAAATCTTCGTTCCCGACTAGAAATGAACCCGATTTCATAATGACTATAAATATTATGTGTCTAGTGCACACGGATGGATGAACCATGGTAAAAATCAAAATAGCACCTTACGTAACGGTAAGGTGTTACTGAACGAAGATCAAATAGATTATTATGAAAATTTCGTTTTCAATCAGCAATCATTACGATTCCAGGATGACTATAGACTTTTTTTTTTTCCTACTTTGCAATGTATTTTCGTGGTGAAAAATTTTCCCGAAATATCAATTAAGGTGTTATTGGAGAATAAATAATGTAATTGATTATTAAAAATTCTTTATAGACTAGAAATGAATCCGATTTCATGATCACTATAAAAATTTTCGGAGTGGTTTTTCAGTGCATTCTTCGTCTTAAAAATCGCACCTGACGTATCAGATAAGGTGTCACTGAAGGATGATAAAGTAGGTTATTATAAAATATCCAGTTACAATTAGAAATCAACCTGAATCCGGGATGACTATAAATCTATTTGTTCAGTTTTCTGCGATTATTTGTTCGTAGTGAGAAACGCACCAAGCATATCAGAGTAAGTGTCAGTGAAAGAAATACATGGTTGTTGCTGGAAAGAGATGAACCCGATTGCAATATGACTATAAATATTTTCTCTCCTGTTTTCACGGAGCCATACATCGTAGTAATAATCGCAGCTGAAGTATCAAGTAAGGTGTCACTGAAGAAAGATCAAGTATGTTCTTATGAATAATTTGATTTTAGTCAGATTTCATTCATATTTCAGAATGACTATAAATATTCGTGTTGCTTTGTTTGCAATGCATTATCAGGGTGAAAAACTCTCCAGAAGTTTCGGGTAAGGTGTCACTAGTGGAAAGATAGAGTAGTTTATCATTAAAAATCCGTTTTTGACTAGATATGAGCCCAATTTCAGGATGACATCAAACATTTTGTGTGGATTTCACGGAGCCATAGTTCGTGGTAGAAATCGCACCTGAAGTATCAGATAAGGTGTTATTGAAGATTGATCAAGTAGGGGATCATTAAAAGTCCATTTACAGTAAGAAATCAACCTTATTCCAGGATGACTATAAATATTTTTCTCCCGTTTTCTACGATTGTTTATTCGTAATGTTCAAATAGAAATTTATTCCAGGATGACTATAAATATTTCTCTCCCGTTTTCTGCGATTCTTTGTTTGTAATGTTGAAAAAGGAACCAATCATATCATTGTTTTTTTTTTATGCAAGGAAGAAGGAACCAAAGGGCAGGGCCCACATACTGTTCCTTCCAAGAAAAGTAAAAACAATACAAAAGAGAGCCAAATTCAAGATCCATTTATTTCGAGATGGCAGGACACACTGCGCTTGAAAGATTGATCATAGGAAGTAGGGAATACAGACAGAGGGAGACAGTTCCAGAGTTGACCAGTTGCATAAATGAAGGACTGGGAGTAACGGTTAACTCTTGCATTAGAGAGGTGGACAGAAAAGGGATGAGAGTTTGTTGCTAGATGGGTACTACGTGCCCGTCGTAGAGGTGGAGGGATGCAAGCAGACAGTTCAGAGGAACAGTGACCATTGAAGTAGCGATAGAAGAGAGATAAAGAAGCAACAGTGCGGCGAAGAGACAAAGGTTGAAGGGAATCAGTAAGAGAAGGAGAGTTAATGAGACGAAAAGCCTTTGACTCCACCCTATTGAGAAGGGCTGCATGTGGGGAGCCTCCCCACACATGAGAGTTGTACTCCATACACGGGCGAATAAAACCCGTGTACAAGGTCAACATCTGTGCAGGGGTAAAGAAAGTTCGGAGTCGGCCCAGCACACCTAATCTCTTGGAAGCAGATTTCATAAGAGATGTAATATGTTCTTTCCAAGACAAATCCCGAGAGAATGAAACCCCTAACATGTTCAAGGATGATGCAGGACTGAGCTGGACATTATTAAACGTTAGTGGGTAATCCTGAGGAAGATTTTGACGGGTTGATAAATGTAAGAACTGAGTTTTTGATGCATTAAAAATAACATGATTATTTTTACCCCAATCAGAGATATGAGCCAAGTCAGACATTAGGTGTGCTATAGCCTCATCCCTTGTTTGCTGAAGTAACTGCTGAGATGGACGTTGCGAAAATCGAATGGAAAGGTGAAGGGTGGAATCATCAGCATATGAGTGGATAGGGTTAGATGTACAGCTTAGAAGGTCATTGATGAATAAGAGAAAGAGAGTTGGTGATAGGACAGAGCCCTGAGGAACACCACTGTTGATAGGTCTAGGAGAAGAGCGATGGCCGTCTACAACAGCAGCTATAGAACGACCAGAAAGGAAGCTAGAGATGAAGGCAGAGATAGAAGGATAGAAACCGTAAGAGGGCAGTTTGGAAATCAAAGATTTATGCCAGACTCGATCGAAACCCTTTGAGATGTCAAGTGCAATGGCAAACCTTTCGCCAGAGTCCCGAATGGTGGATGACAAGGAGTCTGAAAGGTAGGTGAGTAGATCGCCAGTGGAGCGTCCCTGACGGAACTCATACTGACGATCAGACAGAAGGTTGTGACAGGAAAGGTGCTTTAAAATTTTTCTGTTAAGAACTGATTCACAAACTTTTCAGACACAGGATGTTAAAGCAATTGGACGATAGTTAGAGGGTTGGGAATGGTCACCCTTCTTTGGGACTGGCTCAATGAGAGCAAACTTCCAGCAAGAAGGAAAGGTACAAGTTGAGAGACATAGGCGAAAGAGTTTACCTAGGCAGGGTGTAAGCACAGAAGCACAGTTCTTGAGGACAACAGGAGGGACTCCATCAATCCCATATGCCTTGTTAATATTGAGGCCAGTGATGGCAGAAAATACATCAGCTGAAGAAATTTTAATGCCAGTCATGAGGAAGTCTGTGGGGGGAAGCGATGGATGAACAGCACCGGAATCGTCTAAGGTAGAATTGGAGGAGAAAGTCTGAGCGAAGAGATCTGCTTTATCAGTAGAAGAAATAGGTACAGAGCCATCAGAGTAGAAAAGGGGAGGGAAGGATGATGAGGTAAAGTTATTAGAAAGGTTTTTGGCAAGGTGCCAAAAGGAGCGAGAAGAATTCGAGTTGGAGAGTTTGGAACATTTAGCACGGATGAAATTATTTTTAGCAGAGCGAAGAACAGACTTACCACGATTCCGGGCAGAAATATAAAAAAAGATGTGATTCAGGGGTGGGTTGCAAGAAAGACGAAGTAGTTTATCATGAAATCTCCGTTGGCGACTAGAAATGAACCCGATTTCATGATGACTATAAATATTTTATGTCTAGTTCACACGGACCGATGGATCCTGGTACAAATCGCACCTGAAGTATCAGCAAAGGTGTCACTGAAGATGAATCAAGTAGGGTATCATTAAATTTCAATTTACAGTAAGAAATCAACCTTATTCCAGGATGTCTATAAATATTTCTTTAACGTTTTCTGCGATTTTTTGTTCGTACTATTAAAAAAGTAACCAAGCATATCAGGGTTGGTGTCTATGCATGAAAGACGAAGTAGTTTATCATGAAATCTTCGTTGCCGACTAAAAATAATCCTGATTTCATGATGACTATAAATATTTTGTGTCTAGTTCATACGGAGCAATGGACCCAGGTAAAAATATAAATCGCACCTTACGTTTCAGGTAAGGTGTTACTGAACAAAGATCAAGTAGATTATTATGAAAATTTTGTTGTCAATCAACAATCACAACGACTATAGACTTTTTTTTTCCCCGACTTTGCAATGTATTTTCGTGGTGAAAAACCCTCCTGATATTTCAGCTAAGGTGTCATTGATGGATAGATAATATAATTGATTATTAAAAATTCTTTCTCGACTAGAAATGTACCCGATATCAGGATCACTATAAATATTTTGTGTGTGGTTTTCCAGTGCATCGTTCATAGTAAAAATCGCACCTAACATATCAGATAAGGTGTCACTGAATGATAATCAAGTAGGTTATTATAAAATATCCAGTTACATTTAGAAATCAACTTGAATCCAGGATGACTATAAATCCATTTGTTCAGTTTTCTGCGGTTATTTGTTCGTCGTGAGAAACGCACCAAGCATATCAGAGTAAGTGTCAGTGAAAGAAATACAAGGTTGTTGCTGGATAGATATGAACCCGATTTCAGTATAACCATAATTATTTTCTCTCTTGTTTTCTCGGAGCCATACATCGTAATAATTATCGGAACTGAAGTATCAGGTAAGGTGTCAGTGAAGAATGATCAAGTATGTTCTTATGAATAATTTGATTTCAGTCGGATGTCATTCATATTTCAGAATGATTGTAAATATTCTTGTTGCGTTTTTTGCAATGCATTATCGGGGTGAAAAACTCTCCAGAAGTTTCGCGCAAGATGTCACTAGAGAAAAATAAAATTATTTATTATTAAAAATCCGTTCTCGACTAGAAATGAGCCCAAATTCAGGATGACTAAAAATATTTTGTGTTGTTGTCACGGAGACATTGTTCGTTGTAAAAATCCCACCTGAAGCAGCAGGTAAGGTGTCATTGAAGACTGATCAAGTAGGGCATCATTAAAAGTCCATTTGCAGTAAGAAATCAACCTTATTCCAGGTTGACTATATTTATTTTTCTTTTGTTTTATACGATTCATTGTTCGTAATGTTGAAATAGGGACCAATCATATCATGGTAAATGTCGTTGCAGAAAAGATGAAGTAGTTAATCATGAAGTCTCCGTTGCCGACTAGAAATGAACCCGATTTCATGATGACTATAAATATTTTGTGTCTAGTTCACACGGACCAATGGATCCTGGAACAAATCGCACCTGAAGTATCAGCAAAGGTGTCGCTGAAGAAGGATCAAGTGTGGTATCATTAAATGTCAATTTACTGTAAGAAATCAACCTTATTCCAGGATGACTATAAATATTTCTTTCCAGTTTTCAGCGATTCTTTTTTCGTACTATTGAAAAAGGAACCAAGCATATCAAGGTTGGTGTCTATGCAGGAAAGACGAATTAGTTTATCATGAAATCTTCGTTGCCGACTAGAATTAAACCCGATTTCATGATGTCTATAAATATTTTGTGTCTAGGTCATACGGAGAGATGGACCCTGGTAAAAATATAAATTGCACCTTACGTTTCAGGTAAGGTTTTACTGAAGAAAGATCAAGAAGATTATTATGAAAATTACGTTTTCAGTCAGCAATCACTTCGATTCAAAGTTGACTATATTTTTTTTTTCCCGACTTTGCAATGTTTTTTCGTGGTGAAAAACGCTCCTGATATTTCAGGTAAGGTGTCATTGATGGATAGATAATGTAACTGATTATTAAAAATTCTTTCTCGACTTGAAATATACATGATTTCAGGATCACTATAAATGTTTTGTGTGTGGTTTTCCAGTGCATCGTTCGTAGTAAAAATCGCACCTGACATTTCAGATAAGGTGTCACGGAAGGATAATTAAGTAGGTTATTATAAAATATCCAGTTACATTTAGAAATCAACCTGAATCCAGGATGGCAATAAATCTATTTGTTCAGTTTTCTGCGATTATTTGTTTGTAGTGAGAAACGCACCAAGCATATCAGAGTAAGTGTCAATGAAAGAAATACAAGGTTGTTGATGGATAGATATGAACCCAATTTCAGTATAATTATAATTATTTTCTCTCTTGTTTTCTCGGAGCCATACATCGTAGTAATTATCGGGGCTGAAGTATCAGGTAAGGTGTCATTGAAGAATGATCAAGTATGTTCTTATGAATAATTTGATTTCAGTCAGATGTCATTCATATTTCAGAACGATTGTAAATATTCTTGTTGCGTTTTTTGCAATGCATTATCGGGGTGAAAAACTCTCCAGAAGTTTCGCGTAAGATGTCACTGGAAAAAAATAAAATTATTTATTATTAAAAATCCGTTCTCGACTAGAAATGAGCCCAAATTCAGGATGACTATAAATATTTTGTGTTGGTTGTCACGGACCCATTGTTCGTTGTAAAACTCGCACCTGAAGTAGCAGGTAAGGTGTCACTGAAGATTGATCAAGTAGGGCATAATTAAAAGTCCATTTACAGTAAGAAATCAACCTTATTCCAGGATGACTATAAATATTTTTCTTCTATTTTCTACGATTCATTGTTCGTAATGTTGAAAGAGGAACCAATCATTTCATTGTAAATGTTGTTTCAGGAAAGACGAAGTAGTTTATCATGAAATCTTCGTTGCTGACTAGAAATGAACCCGATTTCATGATGACTCTAAATACTTTGTGTCTTGTTCACACGGACCGATGGATCCTGGAACAAAGAGCACCTGAAGTATCAGCAAAGGTGTTACTGAAGATGGATCAAGTATGGTATCATTAAATGTCAATTTACAGTAAGAAATCAACCTTATTCCAGGATGACTATAAATATTTTACTTCTGTTTTCTGCGATTGTTTGTTCATACTATTGAAAAAGGAACCAAACATATCAGGGAAGATCTCTATGCAGGAAAGACGGAGAAGTTTGTCATGAAATCTTCGTTGCCGACTAGAAATGAACCCGATTTCATGATGACTATAAATAATTTGTGTCTAGCTCACTCGGAGCGATGGTTCATGCTAAAAATAAAAATCGTACTCTACGTTTCAGTAGGGTGTTACTGAACGAAGATCAAGTAGATGATTAGGAAAATTTCGTTTTCAATCAGCAATCATTACGTTTTAAGGATGACTATAGACTTTTTTTTTTCCGATTTTGCAATGTATTTTCGTAGTGAAAAACGCTAGTGATATTTAAAGTAAGGTGTCATTTTCGGATAGATAATGTAATTAATTATTAAAAATTCAGTCTTGACTAGAAATGAACCCGATTTCAGGATCACTATAAATATCTTGTGTGCGATTTTTCATTCCATCGCTCGTTGTAAAAATAGCACCTGACATATCAGATAAGGTGTCACTGAAGGATGATAAAGTAGGTTATTGTAAAATATCCAGTTACATTTAAAATCAACCTGAATCCAGGATGACTATAAATCTATTTGTTCAGTTTTCTGTGACTTTTTGTTCGTAGTGAGAAACGCACCAAGGATATCAGAGTAAGTGTCAGTGAAAGAAATACAAGGTTGTTGCTGGAAAGAGATGAAGAACCCGATTGCAGTATGACTATATATATTTTCTCTCTTGGTTTCACGGAGCCCTACAATGTAGTAATAATCGCATCTGAAGTATCAGGAAAGGTGTCATAGAGGAAAGATCATATAATGTTCTTATGAATAATTTGATTTCAGTCAGATTTCATTCATATTTCAGAATGACTATAAATATTCGTGTTGCCTTTTTTGCAATGCATAATCGGGATGAAAAACTCTCCACAAGTTTCGTGTAACGTGTCATTAGTGGAAAAATAAAGTTATTAATTATTAAAAATCCGTTTTCGATTACAAATGAGCCCAATTTCAGGATAACTATAAACATTTTTTGTGGGTTTCATGGAGCCATAGTTCTTGGTAGAAATCTCTCCTGGAGTATCAGGTAAGGTGTCACTGAAGATGAATCAAGTAGGGCATAATTAAAAGTCCATTTACAGTAAAAAATTAACCTTATTCCAGGATGAGTATAAATATTTCTCGAACGTTCTCTTCGATTCTTGGTTCGTAATGTTGAAATTGGAACCAATCATATCATGGTAGTTGTCGGGTCAGGAAAGAGGAAGTAGTTTATCATGAAATCTCCGTTGCTGACTAGAAATGAACTCGATTTCATGATGACTATAAATATTTTGTGACTCGTTCAGACGGAGCTATGGATCCTGATAAAAATCGCACTTAAAGTATCAGGAAATGTGTCACTGAAGAAGGTTCAAGTAGGGTATCATTAAATGTCAAATTACAGTAAGAAATCAACCTTATTCCAGGATGACTATAAATATTTTTCTCCTGTTTTCTTCCATTGTTTGTTCGTACTATTAAAAAAGGAACTAAGCATATCCGAGTATATGTCTATGCAGGAAAGACGATGTACTTTATCTTGAAATCTTCGTTGCCGACTAGAAATGAACCCGATTTCAAGATGACTATAAATATTTTGTGTCTAGTTCACACGGAGCGATGGACCCTGGTAAAAATAAAAATCACACTTTACGTTTCAGTAAGGTGTTACTGAACAAAGATCAAGTAGATTATTATGAAAATTTCGTTTTCAATCAGCAATCATTACGATTCCAGGATGACTATAGACTTTTTTTGCGATTTTGCATTGTATTTTCGTGGTGAAAAACGCTCCCGATATTTCAAGTAAGGTGTCATTTGTTGATAGATAATGTAATTAATTATTATAAAATCTTTCTCGACTAGAAATGAACCCGATTTCATGATAACTATAAATATTTTGTGTGTGGTTTTTCAGTGCATCGCTCGTTGTAAAAATCCCACTTGTATCAGATAAGGTGTCACTGAGTGATAATAAATTAGGTTATTATAAAATATCCAGATACAATTAAAATCAACATGAATCCAGGATAAACGTAAATCTATTTGTTCAGTTTTCTGCAATTATTTGTTCGTAGTGGGAAATGTTCCAAGAATATCAGAGTAAATGTCACTGAAAGAAATGCAAGGCTGGTGCTGGATAAATATGAACTCGATTGCAGTATGATTATAAGTATTTTCTCTATTGTTTTCACGGAGCCATACATCGTAGTAATAATCGCAGCTGAAGTATCAGGTAAGGTGTCATAGAAGAAAGATCAAGTATGTTCTTATGAATAATTTAATTTCAATTAGATTTCATTCATATTTCAGAATGACTGTAAATATTCGTGTTGCGTTTTTTGCAATGCATTACCGGGGCGAAAAACTCTCCAGGAGTTTCGCGTAACGTGTCACTAGTAGAAAGATAAAGTTATTTATTATTAAAAATCCGTTTTCGACTACAAATGAGCCCAATTTCACAATGACTATAAACATTTTGTGTGGCTTTCACGGAGCCATAGTTCGTGGTAGAAATCTCTCAGGAAGTATCAGGTAATATTTGCCTCCCGTTTTCTGCGGTTCTTTGTTCGTAATGTTGAAATAGGAACCAGTCATGTCAGGGTAGTTAGCGGGGCAGGAAAGACGTAGTAGTTTGTCATGAAATCTTCGTTGGCGACTAGAAATGAACCCGATTTCTTGAAGACTATAAATATTTTGAGTCTAGTTCAGACGGAGCAATGGATCCTGATAAAAAAATCGCACATGAAGTATCAGGACAGGTGTCACGGATCAAGTAGGGTATCATTATATGTCAAATTACAGTAAGAAACCAACTTTATTGCTGGATGACTATAAATATTTGTCTCCCGTTTTCTGCGATTGTTTATTCATACTTTTGAAAAAGGATCCAAGAATATCAGGGTAGGTGTCTATGCAGGAAAGGCGGAGTAGTTTATCATAAAATCTTCGTTGCCGACTAGAAATGAACCCGATTTCATGATGTCTATAAATATTTTGTGTCTAGATCACACGGAGCAATGGACCCTGGTAAAAATAAATATCGCACATTACGTTTAAGTAAGCTGTTACTGATATCGCACATTACGTTTCAGTAAGCTGTTACTGATATCGCACATTACGTTTCAGTAAGCTGTTACTGAACAAAGATCAAGTAGATTATTATGAAAATTTAGTTTTCAATCAGCAATCATTACGATTCCAGGATGACTGTATACTTTTTTTTTTTTCCGATTTTGCAATGCATTTTCGTGGTGGAAAACTCTCCCGATATTTCAAGTAAGGTGTTATTTGAGGATACATAATGTAATTGTTTATCAAAAATTCTTTCTTGACTTGAAATGAACCCGATTTCAAGATCGCTATAAATATTTTTTGTGGGGTTTTCCAGTGCATCGCTTGTGGTAAAAATTGCACCTGACGTATTAGATAAGGTGTCACTGAAGGATTATAAAGTAGGTTATTATAAAATATCCAGTTACAATTAGAAATCAACCTGAAATCATGATGGCTATAAATATATTTGTTCAGTTTTCTGCAATTATTTGTTCGTAGTGAGAAATGCACGAAGCATATAAATAGAGTAAGTGTCAGTGAGAGAAATACAAGGTTGTTGCTGGAAAGAGTTGAACCCGATTGCAGAATTGCTATAAATATTTTCTCTCTTGTTTTCACGGAGCCATACATCGTAGTAATAATCGCAGTTGAAGTATCACGTAAAGTGTCATAGAAGAAAGATGAACTATGTTCTTATGAATAATTTGATTTCAGTCAGATTTCATTTATATATCAGAGTAACTATAAATATTCGAGATGCGTTTTTTGCATTGCATTATCGGAGTGAAAAACTCTCCAGAAGTTTCGTGTAACATGTCATTAGTGGAAAGATAAAGTTATTTATTAATACAAATCCGTTTTCGACTACAAATGACCCCAATTTCAGGATGACTATAAACATTTTCTGTGGGGTTCACGGAGCCATACTTCGTGGTAGAAATCGCTCCTGAAGTATCAGGTAAGGTGTCATTGAAGATGGATCAAGTAGGGTATCATTAAAAGGCCACTTTCAGTATGAAATTAACCTTATTCCAGGATGACTATAAACATTTCTCTCCCTATTTCTGCGATTCTTTGTTCGTAATGTTGAAATAGCAACCAATCATATTAAGGTAGTTGTTGGAGCCTGAAAGACGAAGTAGTTTATCATGAAAGCTCCACTGCCGACAAGAAATGAACTCGATTTCATGGTGACTAAAAATATTTTGTGTCTAGTTCAGACGGAGCATTGGATCCTGTTAAAATCGCACCTGAAGAATCAGGAAAGGTGTCACTGAAGAAGGATCAAGTTGGGTATCATTAAATGTCAAATTACAGTAAGCAACATTATTCCAGGATGACTAAAAATACTTTTCTCCCGTTAGCTGTGATTCTTTGTTCGTTCAATTGAAAAAGAAGCCAAGCATATCAGGGTAGGTGTGTATGCAGGAAATACGAAGAAGTTTATCATGAAATCTTCGTTGCCGACTAGAAATGAACCCGATTTCATGATGACTATAAATATTTTGTGTCTAGTTAACACGGAGCGATGGACCCTGGTAAAAATAAAAATCGCATTTTACCTTTCAGTAAGGTGTTACTGAACGAAGATCAAGTAGAGCATTAGGAAAATTTCGTTTTGAATCAGCAATCATTACGTTTCAAGGATGACTATAGACTTTTTTTTTCCGATTTTGGAATGTATTTTCGTGGTGAAAAACGCTCCCGATATTTCAAGTAAGGTGTCATTTGTGGATAGGTAATGTAATTGATTATTAAAATTTCTATCTTGACTAGAAATGAACCCGATTTCAGGATCACTATAAATATTTTGTGTGCGATTTTCCAGTGAATCGCTCTTTTTAAAAATCGCACCTGATGTAAAAGATAAGGTGTCACTGAAGGATAATAAAGCAGGTTATTTTAAAATATCCAGCTAAATTTAAAATCAACCTGAATCCATTATGACTATAAATCTATTTGTTCAGTTTTCTGCGATTATTTGTTCGTAGTGAGAAACGTACCAAGCATATCAGAGTAAGTGTCAGTTAAAGAAATACAACGTTGTTGCTGGAAAGAGATGAACCTGCTTGCAGTATGACTTTAAATATTTTCTCTCTTGTTTTCACGGAGCCCTACATCGTAGTAATAATCGCAGCTGAAGTATCAGGTAAGGTGTCATAGAAGAAAAATCAAGAATGTTCTTATGAATAATTTGATTTTAGTCAGATTTCATTCATATTTCAGAATGACAATAAATATTCGTGTTGCGCGTTTTGCAATACATTATCGGGGTGAAAAACTCTCCAGAAGTTTCCCGTAACGTGTCACTCGTGGAAAGATAAAGTTATTTTTTTATTAAAAATCCGTTTTCAAGTAGAAATGAGTCCAGTTTCAGGATGACTATAAACATTTTTTGTGGCTTTCACGGAGTCATTTTTCTTGGTAGAAATAGCTACTGAAGTATCAGGTAAGGTGTCATTGAAGATGGATCAAGTAGGGCATCATTAAAAGTCCATTTACAGTAAGAAATCAACCTTAAGTTGTCGGGGCAGGAATGACGAAGTAGTTTATCAAGAAATCTCCGTTGCCGACTACAAAAGAACTCGATTTCATGATGACTATAAATATTTTGTGTCTAGTTCAGACGGAGCGATGGATCCTGATAAAAATAGCACCTGAAGTATCAGAAAAGGTGTCACTGAAGAAGGATCAAGTAGGGTATCATTAAATGTCAAATTACAGTAAGAAATCAACATTATTCCAGGATGATTATAAATATTTTTCTCCCGTTTTCTGCGAATTTTTAATCGTACTTTTGAAAAAGGAACCAACAATATCAGGGTAGGTGTCAATGCATGAAAGACGGAGTAGTTTATCATGAAATCTTCGTTGCCGACTAGAAATGAACCCGATTTCATGATGACTATAAATATTTTGTGTCTTGTTCACACTCAGTGATGGACCATGGCAAAAATAAAAATCGCACCTTACGTAACAGTAAGTTGTTGTTTAACAAAGATCAAGTAGATTATTATGAAAATTTCGTTTTCAATCAGCAATCATTATGATTCCAGGATGAATATAGACTTTTTTTCCCGACTTTGCAATGTATTTTCGTGGTGAAAAACGCTCCCAATATTTCAAGTAAGGTGTCATTGGTGGATAGATAATGTAATTGATTATTAAAAATTCTTTCTCGACTAGATATGAACCCGATTTCAGAATCACTATAAATATTTTTTGTGTGATTTTCCAGTGCATCGTTCGTGGTAAAAATCGCACCTGACTTATCAGATAAGGTGCCACTGAAAGATAATCAAGTAGATTATTATAAAATATCCAGTTACAATTAGAAATCAACATGAATCCAGGATGAATGTAAATCAATTTGTTCAGTTTTCTGTGATTATTTGTTCGTAGTGAAAAACGCACCAAGCATAACAGAGTGAGTGTCAGTGAAAGAAATACAAGGTTGTTGCTAGAGAGAGATGAACCCGATTGCAGTATGACTATAAATATTTTCTCTCTGGTTTTCAAGGAGCCATACATCGTAGTAATAATCGCAGCTGAAGTATCAGGTAAGGTGTCATTGAAGAAATTTGAACTACGTTCTTATGAATAATTTGATTTCAGTCAGATTTCATTCATATTTCAAAATGACTATAAATATTCGTGTTGCGTTTTTTGCAATGCATTATCGGGGTGAAATACTTTCCAGAAGTCTCGCGTAAGGTGTCACTAGTGAAAAGATAAAGTTATTTATTAATAATAATCGGTTTTCGACTAGAAATGAGTCCAATTTCAGGATGACTATATACATTATGTGTGTCTCTCTCGGAGCCGTAGTTTCTGGTAGAAATCGCTCCTGAAGTATAGGGTAAGGTGTCATGGATGATGGATCAATTTGGGCATCATTAAAAGTCTATTTACAGTAAGAAATCAACCTTTTTCCAGGATGACTATAAATATTTTTCTCCCGTTTTCAGTGATTCTTTGTTCGAAATGTTGAAATAGGAACCAATCATATTATTCTAGGTGTCGGTGCAGGAAAGACAAAATTGTTTATCATGAAATCTCAGTTGCCGACTAGAAATGAAACCGATTTCACGCTGACTATAAATATTTTGTGTCTAGTTCAGACGGAGGGATGGATCCTGATGAAAATAGCACCTGAAGAATCAGGAAATGTCACTCAAGAAGGAGCAAATAGGGTATAATTAAATGTCATATTACACTATGAAATCATCCTTGTTCCAGGATGACTATAAATATTTTTCTTCCGTATTAAGCGATTGTTTCTTCCTACAATTGAAAAAAAGAACCAAGCACATCATGGTAGGTCTCTATGCAGGAAAGACGAAGTACTTTATCATGAATTCTTTGTTGCCGACTAAAAATGAACCCGATTTCATGATGACTATAAATATTTTGTGTCTAGTTCACACGGAGCGGTGGACCCTGGTAAAAATAATAATCGCAATTTACGTTTCAGTAAAGTGTTATTGAACAAAGATCAAGTAGATTATTATGAAAATTTCGTTTTCAGTCAGCAATCATTACGATTCCAGGATGACTATAGACTTTTTTTTCACCGATTTTGCAATGTATTTTCGTGGTGAAAAACGCTCCCGATATTTCAAGTAAGGTGTCATTGGTGGATAGAAAATGTAATTGATTATTAAAAAAAAATTCTCGACTAGAAATGAACCCAATTTCATGATCACTATAAATATTTTGTGTGTGGTTTTCCAGCGCATAGCTCGTTTTAAAAATCCCACCTGACGTATCAGATAAGGTGTCACTGAAGATAATAAAGTAGGTTATTATAAAATATCCAGTTACAATAAAAGTCAACCTGAATCCAGGATAACTGTAAATCTATTTGTTCAATTTTCTGCGATTATTTGTTCATAGTCAGAAACCCTCCAAGCATATCAGAGTAAGTGTTAGTGAAAGAAATACAATGTTGTTGCTGGAAAGAGATGAACTCGATTGCAGTATGACTATAAATATTTTCTCTCTTTTCATGGAGCCATACATCGTAGTAATAATTGCATCTGAAGTATCAGGTAAGGTGTCATAGAAGAAAGATCAAGTATGTTCTTATGAATAATTTAATTTCAGTCAGATTTCATTCATATTTCAGAATGGATATAAATATACGTGTTGCGTTTTTTGCAATGTATTATCGGAATGAAAAACTCTCCAGAAGTTTCGCGTAAGGTGTCACTAGTGGAAAGATAGTTATTTATTAATAAAAATCCGTTTTCGACTAGAAATGAGTCCAATTTCAGAATGGCTATATACATTTTGTGTGGCTTTCACGGAGCCGTTGTTCGTGGTAGAAATCGCTCCTGAAATATAAGGTTAGGTGTCATGGATGATGGATCAAGTTGGACATCATTAAAAGTCCATTTACAGTAAGAAATCAACCTTATTCTAGAATGACTATAAATATTTTTCCCCCTTTTCCTGCGATTCTTTGCTCGTAATGTTGAAATAGGAACCAATCATATCATGGTATATGTCGGTGCAGGAAAGACGAAATTTTTTATCATGAAATCTTCGTTGCCGACTAGAAATGAACCCGATTCCATGATGTCTATAAATATTTTGTGATTAGTTCAGACGGAGCGATGATCCTGGTAAAAATCGCACCTGAAGAATAAGGAAAGGTGTCACTGAAGAAGGATGAATTAGGGTATCATTAAATGTCAAATTACAGTAAGAAATCATCCTTATTTCAGGATGATTATAAATATTTTTCTTCCGTATTCTGCGATTGTTTGTTCGTACTATTGAAAAAGGAACCAAGCATGTCATTGTAGGTCTCTATGTAGAAAAGACGAAGTATTATTTCATGAAATCTTCGTTGCCGACTAGAAATGAACCCGATTTCATGATGGCCCTGGTAAAAATAAAAATCGCACTTTACGTTTCAATAAGGTGTTATTGAACAAAGATCAAGTGGATTAGTAGGAAAATTTCGTTTTCAATCAGGAATCATTACGATTCCAGGATGACTGTAGACTTTTTTTTTTCCGATTTTGCAATGTATTTTCGTGGTGAAAATCGCTCCCGATATTTCAAGTAAGGTGTCATCTGTGGATAGATAATCTAATTGATTATTAAATAAATTTTCGCGACTAGAAATGAACCCAATTTCTTGATCACTATAAATATTTTGTGTGTGGTTTTCCAGTGCATCGCTCGTTGTAAAAATCCCACCTGACATATCAGATAAGGTGTCACTGAAGGCTAATAAAGTAGGTTATTATAAAATATCCAGTTACAATTAAAATCAACCTGAATCCAAGTTTACTGTAAATCTATTTGTTCAGTTTTCTGCGATTATTTGTTCGTAGTGAGAAACTTACCAAGGTATCAGAGTAAGTGTCAGTGAAAGAAATACAAGGCTGTTGCTGGATTGAGATGAACTCGATTGCAGTATGACTATAAATATTTTCTCTCTTGTTTTCACGGATCCATACATCATAGTAATAACTGCAGCTGAAGTATCAGGTAAGGTGTCATAGAAGAAAGATCAAGTATGTTCTTATGAATAATTTAATTTCAGTCAGATTTCATTCATATTTCAGAATGACTATAAATATTTGTGTTGCGTTTATTGCAATACATTATCGGGGTGAATAACTCTCCAGAGGTTTCGCGTAACGTGTCACTAGTGAAAAGAAAAAGTTATTTATTATTATAAATCCGTTTTCGACTATAAATGAGACCAATTTCAGGATGACTATAAACATTTTGTGTGGCTTTCACGGAGCCATAGTTCGTCGTAGAAATCATGTACATAGGAATTATCAGGTAAGGTGTCATTGAAGATGGATCAAGTAGGGCATCATTAAAAGTCCATTTACAGTAAAAAAAAAAAATAACCTTATTCCAGGATGATTATATTTTTCTCCCGTTTTCTGCGATTCTTTGTTCGTATTGTTGAAATAGGAACCAATCATATCATGGTAGTTGTCGGGGCAGGAAAGACGTAGTAGTTTGTCATGAAATCTCCGTCTGCGACTAGAAATGAACCCGATTTCATCTATCTATCTATCTATTGCCAGACGCCTCAATCCCGAACGGGGTGGCCACAAACAAATCGCCTCCATGTCACTCTGTCCCCTGCCATTTCACTACCACGCTCCCAACTCACACCCCCCTCTCTCATATACCTCTCCACTCCATCCCT
>JAGKTI010008677.1:0-32932 GCA_018397915.1 Birgus latro
TACAGCCAGTTCCCTTATACCCACACCTTACAGCCAGTTCCCTTATACCCACACCTTACAGCCAGTTCCCTTATACCCACACCTTACAGCCAGCTCCATGATACCTACACCTTACAGCCAGCTCCATGATACCCTGACCTTATAGCCAGCTCCATGAGACCCAGCAGTCTCCTTGCTTTCACATATGTTCACATGTCACCACTTTGCCATTACTGTCTATACATGCTAGGGTTGTCTCATTCAAGATTACTATGATGGTATTAGTGGGGGAGTTTGATATGATGGTCTTGTAGAAGATCATCAAAATCTGTTATAACAAAATTCTCACCATCCAAGGCATTCATTCAGGCAGCAGATCACTTCTCAAACATTTTGACTAGAGTGTCCAGTATAGCATTCCAAATGCCAAACAGAAAGCACTCTCATTGAAAGAAAAATGAAAGGTCAACTTTTGATAGGGAAGAGTAAAATTTAGTTTATGGTTATTAAATTTTCTTTTGGTACTGAAGATAGATGTCTTTATACAATGGCACTGATACAACCAGGTGGTGGAAGTGTCAGTTATGCAAACAGTCTTCAACTCTCTCCCTGTCCCTTGGAAGGGAATAGGGGACTGCAGGAGTAAGGACACTTCAGCCTGTAGTCCACTAGGCTCACATCTAGATGAGACCCGGAACACAACAGCAACAACCAAATTTTTAAAAATGATTTATTTTTAACTTCTGCCCAGATTTAAAATGGTGAGAATTTCCAGATCTGACTTTTTTTTTTTTTTTTTAAATGTGAAACAGCACGACTTCATTTTTCCATGTGCATTACAGCACTGTACTGTCGATTGATCTGTCATGCCTTGTGAAAGACAAAATGGGACAGTTAAGTACCTTCTCATAGTGTCCAGTACCCAAGGTTACATCGTTTAATTGAGATTAATGTAAATTCATCAGAAAAGAATAAACATACACTGTACAGAATTTGTTAGGAAAAACAATGCATAGAAACTTTGTTCTTAGGGAAGAAAGCATGAAAAAAGTTGTGATTACTCAGCTACTGCATTACTATACAAGGTAAAGTACTGTATATGGATTCATGGATTTTTACTGCATATGGTACTCTACTTTTTGTTAGCCTAACTGAATGTTTTATTTGAGTAGTTTTGATTCCTCTTTTCCTTATTTTGTCCAGAATGTTTGTACTAGGTAGTTGATTTGTTTAACTCTTTGAGCCAAGGGGTGCCTTTTTCATTTTATTCTTGCAATCTCTTGACGATTTTATTTAGCTTACAATAGACTTTTGGATTGGAGGAGTCCGTTATAGCTTCATTGCACCTCTTCAATAAGAGACACTTTTCCTAAGTTCAATAAAATCGTCTGGTAGCAGCAAGAATAAACTAACGAGGATGTCACCTGGATTCAAGGGGTGAATGATGTGCGATGCCTCACTGTCGATGCAATTAAAATGTAAGATGACCCATACGTTTATGCCGGCCTCGTTCACTTAGTCACTACCTCAAGTTAATATTTGCTGTCTTTTTTCTACAGTTTTCTAAAGGACCTCAGGTTGCAAGAGGAACAACTTTGCTGTATGACGTAAGTCAGCACTGATCTTCCACTTTTTCCTGCATTGACTTGGGTTATCTTATATTCATTTGCCACTTCCATTGTTGGTCTCTCTGTGGTTACCCAAGCTTGGGCTCGTTTGTGCTGCTGCTCCCCGGTCTCTGGGTTGTATTCTAAATGGCATTGAAGACATTTTCCTGAGCAAATTATTTTGTCTAATACACCATAATATCCTCTTGTATGTTAACTGATGCAAAATGTGGCAGTATTTGAATGGTGTGAGTAACATGCTAGAGAATATTAAGGAGAAATATGCAAAATATACACTTAGGGAGAAATGCTACAAAATCTTGTGCCGCCTAGAATATGGCCTTATGTTTATACTGTACTTCATTCCTCTGTGTGAGGTGGGCTGTTATGCAACTGTTTAAATCAGTGTTCAGCAACTGGCAGCAATAGGAACAAATTGGCTTTCTCGTATTGACAGGGAATGTGTCAGCATGCTGATGGGAGGAAGTAAAACAGATCTTAGAATAATCCTTAACCTCGTCAATCTTGTGATGCATTTCTTATTTATAGTCACGCTACCTCCAGATGATTGTATTCAACTTAGGAAGGACCTCTCATACTGAACTGGTTAATGAAGGCTCTAATCTCTCTAGTTTGATAAGTCTTTCCTAAGCTGAAAAAAATGTTTTGAAGGTAGCAAGAACAAAGTGAAGAAAACATCATGGGAGGGAAGTGGTTAAGACTCATTTTCACACTTGTAAATTTTCAGTACTGTACCTGTATCGTTACTGTGTAGTGGCACGATACATGCATTCACTGTACTTGTATGTTTGTTACCAAGTTTGCTGGCTTTGTAACTGAACATATCAATGAGGCTGCTTAGTTGTGTTTTGTTGACAACCGATTTTTCCTGGATGTTGAATTTTTTTGGTATAAAGTACTGTAGTTAGTCTTGTTATCCCCTCAGTCCAATGATGTATTTTTCCACCTTATTCTTGCTTTTTGCAGATGGTTTTATTAATCTTTGAGGAGACATTTGGTAGTGAAGGTTCTGTGAAATCTCTATCCAACCCCTCCAGTTTGAAGTCTCCTGAGTTGAATGAAATCATCTGGAGTTGGTAAAGGTGAGAGGAAGTATTGCATCATGAGACTGAAAGGGTCACTGTGGGGGGGAGTTGGATGTCAGGTCATGTAATTGCTGTACTTGACTTGGAGATGGAATTAGATCATCCAGAAGCTACAGGACAGTTCAACACTCAGCTCTGATTATTGATATGCATTTTGCACAGCTTTAACTCCTTTGTTCACATGATGTATTTTACTGTATATTTTGGTGCTGGAGAGAGAGATGCCTTCATGCAGTGGCCTCTGTATAACTGCTGCCCGGTTATATAAATGTCCCTCTTGTCCGTCCGTGTCTCCCAGAAGGAGGGTGGTGGATTGCAGTCCACTGGGTTCACATCTGGATGAACATGGGACAGTAACAGCAACAGCAACAACATAACAACAACAACAACAACAGCAGCAGCACCAGCAACACACATCATGGGATTAAAGGGGTTAATTATACATGGAGTCCTGTGGAATGTGTGCCAAACTTCAGAGTGTTATTCCTGAGCCAGTTTTAAATAATGATTGCTGTATTATTAGTGCTCCAGTTCTCAGCTGTTGCAGAGTTAGAGTTACTGATGACCTTATATGTGAATTATGAGAGACACCATTTTTGCCTATTAGGTCTTTAATAAATGTAGCTCCATAACAGTTGAGAACTGGATCAGTGTTGATGGAGCATATGTTACTCAGAATTAGTCTTAGAATAACCTCTATAAGTTTGGCACATATTTTATGGGACACCCTGAATATCCTGCACTAATATTTGCAGTCTGTTAACCCCTTAAATCTGGCATGTCTTTGGTAGTTTCCTCTTGCTAAGTTCAGATAATTTTATTTGGCTTGGAAGACACTTCGGTTTTGCAGGGGTTAGACAGTCTTCATTAATCCTTCCACTAATGGAAGTCCTGCCCAAGGTAAATAAAATCACTTGAAGATAGCAGGAATAAAGCAAAATAATACATCATCAGAATGAAGAGGTTAACATGCGTCAGTGAGAGTGTGCAGTATGTGATGATGTGGTGATGCTGCAACAGATTGTGACGCAAGTTTATTGCATGTAAAGCCTCAAGCATTCCTGTCTCAGCACTCTAATATGTGAGACTCTCTAAGTTATCTGCACTGCCAGTCATTTGAGGCAGCTCCTTTTTTACACCAGTTATTTTTATACACTTTTTTTCTTTCTTTTATTTACTCATTCATATCCCAGTTTTTTGAGTAAGGGAGGCATGAAGAATAGACTCCCCATGTTGCATTATTGTCATTCATCCTGTAGGTGGGTACATTTCAGTAGTTTTGTACAGCCTAGAGTAGTTTAATACAGTATTATCATTCCAATCTACTTAGTGTTGCACAATATTGTATGTTTCTTGCACACTGATCTGATCTCTTTTTATGTTCTGTACAGTATTGTACAATATATTATAGATGTACCAAACCCTGCTGTTTTTTTTCCACAGGTGTAGTTGCAGATATTCATCATCCAAACTTGCTGTTTAATTTATAATATGGTCATAGTCATTTTTCTTCCTCTCTATTAGTCAGGCTTCTTTACTTCACTCACTGCTTTGCACCCTTATTCTACTTTATCTTATTGTTGTTTTACAGGTATGAAAGTTATGTACCGTGTCTTTAGTATGCAATTTATTATTGTGCTGTACTGTATTCTGTATGCCCAAGGCTGCATCATTTCCTTTTATTATGATTTCTCTCTCTTGATTAAAAGATCGCCAAAGTTGCCAGTATTATGAGCTTGGGTTTATAATTTTTTTTTCTCCCATCCCATATAGTGCATATATCTATATGTAGTCTACACACCTCTTCCCCCTCCTCCACTCTAAAACTTGTAGTGCATCAATTAACTGCATAGTGTATTTAATAAGTGGCATACTACTGTATATATATTATTGTAATTACTGTATTGATATTTTACCTATGTGTGTGGGGAACATGCTGGTGTAGAATGATTTGTTTGTTAGAGCTTCTTAAGAGTGTGTCAGCTGCTGTACATTTTTAAGTTATACATTGTGTTGCCAACTGTCAGACTGTATCTTACACTGTGTTCTCTACTTTTTGCTCATCCTTGACAATGATTCTAGGCTTTTGTTATTTTTTTTTAATGTAATTTTGTTGCTGACAGTATTGCTTAGGTAGGTTGAATATCACAACACATTTTCTTCTAGATCATAAAACTTCAGGGGTGTGGGAAGAAATGGATAAATGTTTGAATGGAGACAGAATGGAACATAAACATATTACAATATACAGTATTAAAAATACATATGGAATATATCATTATGTAATGGTGATGTAAGAAAAGATACTGTGCAGAAAATGCATATTGCTTTTGAGATAAAAATGTTTTTTTGTGTTGTCTGAAAAATAATTGCATAGCATTTCTGTGCCATGGTTCCAGGTGACAGATATTGGTATTCTGCAGTTATGATTCTTTATTTCAGAATATTTCAAAATATATCTGCAGTTGGGCTTACAAATCTAGCACCTCAGAATTCATTTTTTAATTTTTCATATAAAGTATAGCTAATCCTCAAACCTGATAGTCTTTCTTCATCAGCTTTTTTATGGAAAGCTGCAACATCGAACTGTGTTCTTGGTGACGTAAGATTTGTATCACCTCGTTCTTAGCTGTTTACGTACATATTGCACGTTACCATTCTCCTGTATATTGTTTACATCAGTAGTATCAGCATAATTTGCATCAGTATCCAACAAGAGGATATTGAGGTGTAATTTGTTGAATAAGTTGCTAGGAATGTGGTGTTAGAAAATCCCAAAACCTCTCAGAATGCAACCCTTTATCATACTTCAAAAATTCAGTTACAGGTATATCCTACCTTGTGTCCCTAGAAGTGAAGGGCTCTGCAGTACAATACTCTCTTTGAATAAGGAGGCTCACTACCACCTCCTTAAAATTTCATTTAACATATCACTCCTTAACTCTTTGATTACAGTACAGTAATTTGAAACTTATGGGCATATTTAGGGGAGGCGGTAGCTCGATCGGTAGAGAGTTGGCTTGCGGTCCCATGGGACCCAGGTTCGAATCCTCGCTGGTGCAGGGAACAGTTTAAGGATTTGAATTTCATTAAATCAGGCTTTACTGATCTACCAGAAGACCCGCCGACATGTCGTAAAAATGACCCCGCTAATACCAATACACCAGTCCTGTATGAGACAGCCCTAGCATGTATTCAATATGGACGGTGGGTGTTAAGCGCCGAAGTGGTAACATGTAGATTGTAGGAGGACGACTGGGCCTTGATAGCAGGCTGTGAAGCCTATGCCCAGAGTCGGACACATTAAAAAAAAAAAAAAAAAATCTGGTCTGAGGCTATTTAAGTTACTGTAAGTTTTAGGAGTACATGTATTCCATCCATTACTGCCTGGAGAACAAGCATGAAGATTGACAAGGAGTGCATGTGAGTGAGTTGGAGGGGGAAGGAGTGTATATGAATGAGAGTGATGTGAGATGGAGGGAGGACAGCCTGATGGTGGAGGATATGGTGATATGAAGGCAGTTATCCTTGGATACTTCTTTGGGGATTAAGGCTTCTGGCCATTGAGAGATAAATAGAAAAGTTGTGGTTTGATAGGGGTTGAAAAGCCAAATGTCACATAAGAGTAATGTCCTATTTGTTTTTGCCCAATTTGATTTCCCTTACAAGTTTCTCTGAAATAATAATCTCATTGTTGTTAAAATTTGTCTGGTGATGATACTGTATATGACAACACAAGTCACTTCCTAATGGTCACATATACCCACCTTGGCAGCTAGTAAGGGAATGGTGAAGTGACAAGTTGGCTTATGTGATTTTTTTTTTTTAATTCATGCAGTGAAGCAGTGAAATTCTCTTCAGAGTTCAGTAAAATTGCCAGGTTTTAGATAGTAATATTCAGAGTCCACAAGTGATGTCAGTGATCTGACTGACATGGTTGTCTGTCTGGCCAAGCAGACCCACCAACTGCATGCAAGCAACCACCCCTGCAGGGCCATCCTGTGCAGTGATCTAATGTCTCCTTGCAGTTGACAGTGCCTTGCAACAGTGAGGTGCAGGTAAAAAAGTGTGGAAGTTTGGTTCTTGGACGGACACTGCACCGAGCCCTGCGGGACTCCACTTGTTACTTTTCTCCACTCTGACATCCTGTCCTTTATTACTTTCCTCATCTGTCTGTCTGTCATTCTAAGGGGTTCCCCTTCAGTTCTCCTATATGCTTCAGTTTCCATATTGGTTGCTTATGGGGTACCTTGTCAGAGGCTTTCTCCACCCAGCTATCTCTTTCCTCTAGCACGTCAATTGCCCTCGAGTAGAAGCTCAACAAGTTAGAGACACATGATCTTCCATTAGTGAATCCAAACTGAGAAACATGATCTTCCATTCGTGAATCCAAACTCTCTTTCTGCCAAAATCTCCATCTCCTCCAGATATTTTATCTATTTGATTTTCAAGATTCTCTCGCACAATTTTGCAAGCATGCTGTGTATTAGGGTGTCAGTGTAAATGGAGAGTGAACAAAGTGAGTTGCTTATCTGCATGTTAGATTGAAAATGGTGACTACCATCATCCACTCACCTGTTGTGTTGCTGCACACTTCTTCCTTCACCTTTATCATTCTTTTTTTTGTGTCTGCCCTCCTCTCTTCCTACTTCTCCCATCTTTTGTCATTTTTTATTACATTTCTTTCCTTTTCAGATGGCCTTGCATTGAGTGACAATCCTAATGGTTTCCTGTAAGCCAGGAAACCATTTACTGTGCTGGGTAGTAATTTACATTAAGCAACAAGCCTAATATTTTTCTGTAAGCCAGGAAACCATTTACAGTGCTGGGTGGTAACCATTTAACCAACCATATTTGTTCCCTACGTATCAGCTAATTGGTTGGCAGAGGGTTAGTGCCCTTCCCCATAAAACAACCAACTGAAAGTCAAACAGGCACCCCTTATGGTATTATGGCATCTGGCCATAGATAGATAAATAGATTGAAACAAGGTTGTGTCATGTCTCTATGGTTTTTCAACATATGTATAAAAATGACAATGTTAAAGTGGTACAGGGTTGGGCAGTAGATGTTGAAGTATACTTTGTGTGAGAGAGAGAGAGAGAGAGAGAAGGATTTGGAAACTCCCTGAACTGCTGGTTGGTGCTGATAATGAATTGGGAAGATGAATGGTTACTGCAGAATTTATTAAAAGCATGTAGAAGTGTATGGTAGAAACGAAATCTAAAAGTGAATGTAACTAAGGGTAAAGGTATGATTTTTCACAGAAATGAAGTAACAGAATGCACAGTGAGGCTGGATAGTGAGGAAATGGAGACTGTGAGTGCATTGAAGTACAGTATTAGGTAGTGTAATGAATAAGGACGGAAGTTTAGAGGGTAAAAAAATGCTGGTTCACTCCAAGCAGTGATAAAGAACAGGGAAGTGAGTATGGAAATAGAAGAATTTACCACATGACAATATTATGATCCCCACTCTAATGTATGGAAGTGAAACTTGGACCTTGTTGGAAGGACACAGGTTGTGAGACAGAAGTGGAAATGAGTTATTTCAGAGCAGCATGTGGAGTTAAATGGAGAGACAGAAAGACACATGAAGTAAAGGAAAATTGTGGTGTTACTGTGGGTGTGATTGAAAGTGTTGAGAGAAATACTCTGAGATTGTTTGGCCATGTGGAGAAGATGGAGAATGAGAGACTGGCTAGAAGAGTGTATGTGAGTGAGGTGGAGGGGGAGAGGTGGGAGGGAGACCAAGGATGAGATGGAGGGATGGAGTGGAGAGAGAGATGAGAGAGGGAGGTGTGAGCTGGAGGAAGGGCAGCCAAATGGTGGAGGACATGGCAACAAGGGGGCAATTTGTCTGTAGCCACCCCTTATGGAATTTAGGTATCTAGCTATTGACATACAGGTGGAGTGTGTTACCTGATATCTTGTCTTTCTGTGGTCTCTTAAGAACACAGTAACTCTTTTAAGCTAAGCTATATTTTACTATATGTACTGTCAGTTTGTGGTAGGTGGGGACACCTATCATCCACCCAGTGGATGTCTTGCTGCCTTTTGGTAACTACACAGAGTAACAAGCCAAATGGTTTCCCATAACTTATGAAACCTTTTACTGTGGGGGGTGGTAATCATAGAACCCAAAGATGCTTGGTGGTCCAGTATTTAAAATCACTTCAACCAGATGGAGCCTGTAAGGATTTCCATCTGAGGGGTGTCTCGCTTGTTTCATTTTGTGGCTGGGATTTATTACACACATAATGCCACTCACGGGTGAGTGAAGCTGATCATCCTTGCCTTCAGTGTTAAGAATGAGTGGCCTATCCTTGGGCCCTGGTGCTTCTTATGGGGCAAAGAAGGACTGGATGGATGGATGGCTTTGTTGTTGGGGATGAATTGTAACTGCTCTTTGTTTCATCATATTGTCCTTGTCAGCTGTATGTCTGTCTATTTATCTGTCTATAACCAGACGCCTCAATCCCGCACGGGGTGGCCACAAACAAATCGCCTCCATGTCACTCTGTCCCCCACCATTTCACTGCCCTGCTCCCAGCTCACACCCTCCTCTCTCATATACCTCCCCACTTCATCCCTCCACCTCATCCTCGGCCTCCCCCTCCCTCTCCCCCCCTCCACCTCACTCACATACACTCTCCTTGTCAGTCTCTCACTCTCCATCCTCTCCACATCCCCAAACCACCTTAACGTGTTTCTCCTAACACTTCCTATCATGTCCACATCCACTCCACAATGCTCCTTCACTTCCTCATTTGTTAGTCTGTCTCTCCATGTGACTCCACATGCTCCTCTCAAATAATTCATTTCCACTGCTCTCACTCTTAACTTCTGTCTCTCCAACAGGGTCCAAGCTTCACTTCCATATGTTAGAGCTGGTATCACAATACTGTACTGTCATGTAGCAACTTTTTCACTTCCATGCTCACTTCCCTGTTTCTTATCACTGCTTTCAAGGAACCAGTAGCCTTCCTTCCCTGCTGCACCCTTTCAAGCACTTCACCCTCCAGACTTCCATCCTTACTCATAACACTACCCAAGTACTTAAATGCACTCACATTCTCCACATCCTCCCCATCCAATCTCACTGTATATTCACTGACTTCACTTCTCTCAAAGACCATCACTTTACTCTTCCCTACATTCAGCTTTAGATTGCGCTTCTTACACACTCTCCCAAACTCATCTACCAAGCCTTGCAGCTCCCCAACAACACAGTATCATCTGCAAACAACAGTACAGGAAGTTTCCAAACACTGCCCTCTCTCACTAGGGCCACTCCAACATCCACTGCCCGACCTTGTATCTCTTTTATAACTCCATCCATATAGAGATTGAATAGCCATGGAGACATGACACATTCTTGTTTCAATCCAACCTTCAAATGGAAAAATTCACTCAGTTTGCCGTCCACATGCACTCGGCCTTAGCACCCTCATATATACTCTTTACTGCCTTCAGCAACTTCCCATCTACTCCATATATTCTTAATACTTTCCACAATCCTTGTCTATCCACCCTGCCATATGCTTTCTCCAAATCCATGAGGGCTGCATACAACTTCTTTGCCTGCATACTTTTTCTGGAAGAAGTATTCATAACCATAAGACTTCCATTCTGTAAGTTTCACTAATGTGCCAACTCTGGCATTGTGGATACCCATTCCTAAATGCCCTGCTGCAGTACCTTCCTTTTCTTTCATTTGCTTTGAAGATTCCAGTCACAGTTGCTGGCTGGGTTTTAATTTTCTTCAGGGCTTCTTGTTAATCTTCATAGACTAGCAAGGCAAGATAAAAATATGTCAGAAGAACCATGGGTTTAGACCATGTTAAAGTTGACACTGCAGCAATGAACAGGGACTGGGCATGCATGAAAGCTGTTGGCCTAGCTGGCAAGGGGGAATCCCCAGGGGATGTTTCCCTTAATCCCACTATGGTATGGTAGTGTCAATTCTAAGCTGACCCAACAGCCACCTTTCATTGGGTACTCCCTCTACGTCTGTACAGTACACCTTTTTTTTTTTTTTTTTTGGTATTCTGTTTTTATTCTGATATCTTCACTTTCATAAATCTTCATTTCTTTTTTCTTCATAGATCAGTGCTGGACCATGTGCCTGGATTATCTTCACCCTTTGACTTCTTACTCAGGTTTATGATACTTATGATTAGGCCTGCTGTTCTTTAGTCTGTGGTAAAATTTTCATCAGTGTAATCAACTTGGTGTTGTTTGAACAAACATCCTCTGCCATATCTTTTTTTTTCCCCTCTAGCATAAAATTTGACCATCATACAGTTTTTTTTTTTTTTTTAATTCCTAAGCTGGTCTTCTTACCTCACTAATACATGTGTCATACGCAAATTGTTTTCACCTACCAGTGTGGTGGTAGGTGGTGGTGACTATTACTCACTCACATGGTTTAGTGTTGCCTACTTTTTCCTTCGCTTTTATCATTTTTTTCTGTGTCTTCCATCCTCATTTCCTCTTTCTCCCATTCATCCTGTCACTCTCACCAATCATTTTTCTGCTTCAGGTGACTCTGCATTAAGTCACAAGCCTAATGATTTATTGCAACCCAGGAAACCATTTACAATGCTGGGTGGTAACCATGTAACCAAATAATGAGGTGATGTGGAGCCTTCTCTGGTGCCAGTGTTAACTAAGTGGATGCTCACGCAGCATCCATCGAGGAACCAAACTTCCACACTGTTCCCCAAGTCTTGCTATGACACGGGACTGTCTGCCACAAGGAAGCATTGGTTCACTGCACTGGGTGGCCTTGTAAGGGTGATTGCCTGCCTGCATTTGATGGGTCTGCTTAACCAGACAGACCAGGGTTACTCAACAACAATAACCAGCCAGAGCTATATTGCTGTGCATTCCAAGGTTCAGTTTTTAAACTCAGCCAGATCATAATCAATATTCTCAGCAAGTTTTGCTATAGAGTTGTTGTAAATGCTTCCATGGCCATTTGCTCCAGCTGTGTTGGTGACAGTGGGCCATGGACTTTCCATATTAGTATACAGAGAGGCTTGACCCAGAACCTGACAGATGTTGGCATTTGTGATTTCACAGGGAGAACACTTTTTTATTTTAATCTCTGTTTGTGACCCTACCTAATAGTGATACACCTGACTATACTGTTAGTGTTTGACTCTTTCTCTTGTGCCCCACCCCCTACTGATGCCCTGCCCTCTTCCAGCTCTACTCATTGCTGATTGGCTGAGATAATTATTCTTCTTATTGATAGAATAATGAGCCTAACTACAAAATAGTATCGTATTACAGTAAGACCTCACTATAACGGACTAATTGGGGCCCAAGCCAGTCCGAAAAATGCGAAATTCCGATAAAAGCAACATTCGGACTTACCCTCACTAATCCAGACTTTTTCCGATATATCAGACATTAGTCCGGATTGCATCAGTGGTTTTCACCACCATTGCAGTATTGTACTGTGTTATACCTTCACTACATTAATCAAATGGTATAATAATACTGTACTGTGCACTGAAAAACATGTAAGTCTTTTACTTGTCTTATCGTGGTGAACATAGCTGAAGTGGTCAGGCAGTCCGGACTGCTTTCTGGCTTTATCGGACTTTTTCCGATATATAGGAGTTTAGTCCAGTAGCTCCTCGAGTCCGATAAATGCGAATTCTGGTCTATTGAAGTCCGTTATATCAAGGTTTTAGTGTATTTACTTTTACTTTGAATTCATTTCTGTATGACAAAGGAAGCACTAAAATTTGCTAACTGAATCAAAATCAATTTGAAAAGAAGCAGCCCGCCTCCTCCCGCGACAGCAGTTGAGTTTTGGCGCCAAGAAACTTCAGAGCTTGGCAATAACACATCGCAGCTGTGCCGTTGTTAAACATATTGTACTAAGTCATCTACCTGTCATGTCTGTTAAGTTACCACGGTTTCATAATCACATTGTAATTTTCCTTATTTATTTCCTACATTTCATTAAAATTAGAGGGTTCGAATACAGAAGTAGGAAAACGAAATGTCACTGGCTTTGCCTACTCAGTACAGTATAATTATTTATACAGTATAAATATTTATACCATCAATGCCGTATAAGAAAATTGATTCTATACACATGAAGTCATTTAAATCTTATAGAGGGGAAAGGGTTATGTGTATTTACCTAATTAACCTAATTGTGATATACAGGAATTGAGCTACGCTCGTGGAGTCCCGTCTCTGTTTCTCAATAAGTCAAATTTTGACTTAAACTCGTTTAAGTTTTTAGACTGGACGATCTCTTTGTCCAGGCTATTCCACAAGTCTATGCATTTATAAGGAAAGCTATATTTCTTGATGTCCTTCAAGCAGCTTGGCTTCTTTAGTTTCATTCCGTGTCCTCTTGTTACCCTCTCACCCAACACAAACAGATTTTCTCTGTCAGGTTTATCTACTCCTATCATGGTCCTGAACACTGCAATCATGTCGCCCCTCTCTCTCCTTTCCTCTAAGGAAGGCAAATCCAGCCTTTCCAGCCTCTCTCTGTACGACAAATCTGCCAGACTGGGGACCATCTTGGTTGCTGTTCTTTGTATTCTCTCAATCTTGGTTATATCTTTCTTTTTGTGTGGGGACCACACTACTGCTGCATATTCTAACCTGAGGCGGATCATGGCCTCTATCAATTTTTTCATCATCTCCTAATCCATGTAATGAAATGCCACTCTTATATTGGTCAAGAGTTTATATGTCTTTCTAACTATCTTATTTATGTGCTTTTCAGGTGACAAACTATCCTGGACCAGCACTCCCAAATCTTTCTCTTCTCTCGCTTTTCTAATTGGTTCATTGGTGTGTGTGTGTTTTTGTGTGTGTGTGTGTGTGTGTGTGTGTGTTTGTGTGTGTGTGTGTGTGTGTGTGTGGATACCAAATATAAGGAAAAAAGTCAAAACACTAAGTTTTTTGTAGAATGTATACCTTTTTATTTTCATAGAGGGAACTTCGTTACTTCACAAACCTTTCAGGCCGATTATGTTCCTTGGTACTTTTTTCCAACATCCTTTACTACAAAACCTATTTCCTAATTAAATGGAAACGATGTAATTTCAGTTAAGGGGTTAAGTAAAAGTTTTGTTGCTGCGATTAGTCACAGCGCCTGACATGTTTACTTTACACTGGCACGGCAAGACTGGCTTAGAATACTCGGGCTGAGTCCCCGACAGGTGAGTGGGTGGGGCCAAGGGGGCAGGGCACAAGAGAATCATTCAAACGCGAACATTATAGTATGTGCTGGTATACAGAATCTTTTCCCAAACAAAGCAGTGCTCCTTTCTTTGATAATGATCCTTACTCTTCCTGTCATATCTTGTCTTTATTTTCTTGACATTAAATATCATCTTTGCAACCACACCACTTTGAATATTTCTACCTAAGCCAGGCATTTTCTCACCAGCATGCCTTAAAAATTCTTATTTCATCTACTGTTGACTAGGTCAATTTTATCTTGTTGATACAGGCTCATTCTCACAGTTTGCTTTGTATGTTGGTTCTAAAACAAAAATTGATCACCATCTTTTATTTATACCTCATCTTGATAATTTTTAAAAATCTGCTGTTACCATCCTAACATGCATTATCTAGCCCTTTATTGACCTATAAGGAGTACTGTAAAGAAGCCCAGGGCTAGGGTACTCAGTCCAGACATTTAAAGTGAGATTGACCAGTTTCTTGCCCTTGTACAATATTGTGTGTGCAGAAAACATCAACTGCCCATTGGATTTATACCTGGGTGGAGCACTTTAACTGCTCAACCACCAGGTGATAATGTTTTTTATGAATACTGTACCACCAAATTTAGGAAATAGTTCCCTGCTACCAAATTCCTGAACTGTTCTTTTATCTGGCCATTTGTCACCATCCTTGAGCACCATACCATCTGAACTCCAAACCCTGTCTTCAGCACTTCTCACATTCTTCCCTCTGGCTGTCTTGTAATGGTTTGTAATACTTTTGTAATTTTTGCATTTATCTCATTATTCTTCTGTACAGTAGTCATCATTATCTCTCTTCATATTTTGTAAGATTTCCATGAGGTGGTGGAGACCTACTGTATTTGCTTAGTCTCTTACATCTTTCTTCTTCATTTCATCCAAACACTTTTTAGTTTCATGCTGTTCCTTCATTTCTTTGTCAATTAATTTCAAACTTGGTACAATTGTTGCTTGGGGAAATACCCTCAAACACTTTATTTTTTAGGCCTTATAGAGGGTTTTGTGGGGTCAGAGTCATGCCATACAAACACACAAAGTTAGGGGATTTTTATATCTTGTATGCTCATTGATCATTACAGCTGTATGCACAAAAGTGTCAGTATAATGTAGTTGTGTGGGTCCTTCATTCTCTTGGGAGTGCTTACAGTCTTTAATTTTCTCTAATTTCTCCTTTCCAGTGATCTACTTCATTACCTCCATATTATCTAAGGCTACTGCTGTACACTATAACCATGAAATCATGCAATTTATCTCCCCTCAGCATCTGTAATTTCTCTTTCACAGTGATCTTCATTACCTCGTGTGTTGTCTAAAGCTGCTGCTGTATCACCATGAAATTATACATTGCATTTCACCTCAGCCTTTCCTTGCTACACACTTCTTGGTCATGTATTAATTGCTTCTTGTAGCTTTGGCACTTAAATATGTTTTTTATTCACATGTTTACTAATTCTGATTAGTGACTGACCCAGGCATAGCAGTATCATGTCAGTTCTTTCACATCACTTACCTGGTACTCTTCCAGTTAACCTTCTGTCAGCACTGCATTACAGTATTTGTTGTGGTAGATTATGGCTCATGTTTTCCCATAAAATATAAGTAATTAAAAAATACATTTTGCAGTTATGGGGTTAATGAAGGGTTTTGGTATATCTAACCCTTTCAGTTTCAAAGGTTTGTCCTAAGTCATTCCTGATTCTTCCATTTAGAGGTAGTGAAAATGAAATATAAAGTACTACATGCCATCATATTAAAGGGGTTCTGCAGGTGGTACAAGACTGGGAACTAGTTTGTAAGCAGACAAAAAGCTCTGGAACAGGGTAGAATGTGACCACCTTTATGGTCTTTGATATTTTTGGACAAATTCAGGAGCAAGCAGTATGCATATACTTTGTCAGATATGAAAACTTGCTTGCTGTTTCTTTGTTTATACAATAAATTTATTCTTTACTGAAGTTGACATGGTGGTAGGTAGTGGTAGCCATCATCCACTCACTTTGTATTAGTGCTGTCTACTTCTTCCTTAACATTTATTATTATATCTGTGTCTGCCCTTCTCTGTTACTGTTTTTCCATTATCTTCCTGTCACTTTTAGTGACTTCTTTCCACTTCAGTTGGCTGTACATTGAGTGACAAGCCTAATGGTTTCTGTAACCCAGGAAAGAATTTACAGTACTGTATACTGCTGAGTGCTAACCATGTAACCAGAAAATGGGGTGATGTGGAGCCAGCAATTTGGCCTCAGCTAACTGGTTGTTTACTTGCAGTTGATGGGTCTGCTCAGCCAGACAGACTGGGGTTGATCAGCAACAGCAACAATAACTGCAGTAAATATGTCATGGAAAGGAAACATTTAGAACCTGTGCAGACACTTTTTATGATCTTGATGTGAACGTATACTTTTTACTGTCGAGATGCTGGTGGTAGGTGGGGTGCCCATCTTCCACTCACTTGATATAGTGCTACCTACTTCTTCCTTCATGTATATCATTATTTTTCTACTTATGTCCTTCTCTTTCCCTATTTCTCTCATCCTTCCTGTCACTGTTTATTACTCTTCTTTCTACTTCAGGTGGCTCCATGCTGAGTGACAAGCCAAATGGTTTCCTGTAACTCAGGAAACCATTTGCAGTGTTGGGTGGTAACTGTATAACCAGATAACAGGGTGATGTGGAGCCCACTATGGTGCTTCTGTTAACTGGATGAAAAGATGCAAATGTGATGTCCATCCAGGACCCAAACTTCCACACAAATCCCCACACCTTGCTGTGGCAAGGTGCTATCAGCAACATAGGAACATCAGTTCATTGCATGGGATGGCCCTGCAGGGGCAGTTGTTTCCCTGTGGTTGATGGGTCTGCTTGATCAGACAGACTGTGGCAGACCAACAACAGCTGTTGAGGTGTTCAGTGTGTCAAAGATAAACTATTCTCTAAGCTCCAATGAAGCACTAAGCATTTTAAAGTAGTGACTTTATTTTTGGTACTGTATATAATCAGCATGTAATAGATTGTTTTAATTCATTGTGATTTAGAGAGCTGTAAAACTGATCATTTTTTTCTTTGGGCAGGTATGGCCATTTCTCGGGTATAAATCGTAAAGTGCAGCTCAAGTATCAGCCAAGGGGTTGGAAGAGAAGGTCCAGTAGTGAGGAAGGTAAGTTTTTCTGAATAAACTCTTATAATTACAGATGGTTAGGCCTGTGAGGTAGAGCCAGGATTTTGGGGCTTGAACTGTGTATGAATGGGTCTCTGGCCCATTTCACTGGGTATGCTGATGATACAGTAGCTCCCCTTCTGTCTTACATCTCTTTTCTTGTTTTTTGGGATGCTACATCACTTGATCTTTAGACAGGAAAAAAAGTGAGGATGATTATGAAGAATGATTATTATGGTGGGTATGGTGGTTGTGATTGAGGTTGTGGTGTAGTTGACAACTTTTTGCTGCATTCACAGGGGTGGCCGGATATGGTATGTCCCTAACGTGGTGACTCATTCACTTACTCATTTGCTCACTCACATACTCAGTCATTCACACTCTTGGTAAATCATTGTATTGTTTTGAAGGATAGGTTCAGGTCTTAAGGAGACTGTGTTGGGAGGCATGCACACAGACATATAGACATGCAAAAATGCACATACCTGTGTCATGCTCAAATAGCCAACAGAACCGTGGCAGTTATTTGTAGTGGGATGACTTGTGAGCTATTAGAGTTTGATATAAGTACTTAACCAGTAAACAATTTCTTCCCTCCATAGAATACTGCAGGAGTGGATGCCGCTCTCACAGGTGTCCTTGGTCTTGTTTTGATAGTACAGGTATTCGTGGTACAATACTGTTTTGTTTTATATTCAGAACCTGAAAGAAGCTGACTTTCATTTATCCCTAATATTAAAATGCAAATACAGTAGTGTGCATAGCCCAGTGTATGCTTGGTCCTGTGCTTAGGCTTTTTTGCCCTTTACTTCACTGAGTTAATCTCAGGAGGCAGTTCATAAGCACACTCTGTCACCACAAGAGCAGCGAAAGTAGGAAGGTTTATCTCAGCAGATTAACTGAGGCAGAGTGTGTTGGAGTTCTCCATCTGTGCAAAGGAGCTCAGGAAACAACCTTCACGACTAATGTGAGAGATAGTGGAGCTCTTATACTGTATTACAGTAATCCCTCATTTTTCTGGACATAATAGAGCCAAAGGCATATCCAGGTAGTGGCACCATCCGGATAACGAACACTGTTCCCCTGCCATACCCAAACCCTACCTATACCCACCTCCAACCTATACCTAACCTATTTGTACAGTACCTGTGCTTGATTTGGCAGTGTGTTCCAGTCATCCAGGCATATTTAGACATCAAAACACACAAAGGAATATCCAAAGTAATGCATTACACCATGAAAGCCATGCAGAAAAAACACTGAAAACCAAAACACCCTACCTAAACACTATTGTATGTACAGTACCCCTCCTTATTTAGGCAGTGTTTTCTGGTCATTCTGCCACATTAGGTCGCAGTGAATAAACATTTTGGAACGTTGATCTCACTTCCCAACATCGTTGTTCGACTGTTTTCCATCATACAGAAAAATGTTGTTGTAAGTTTTGATAGGAATTTCATTGGCTTTCTAATGAGGTGCGTCCGGTTGTGATGCGATTTGTAGTTTTTGAGAAAATAGCCAAAAACTAAAGGCCATTAAAAAAAAAATGATTTTTGTTCAGGGAGGTATACTGCAGAAGTTTTCTCACACACCTTATGTTTTTATTACATAATCTTATGTAGAATTTCATGAGCTTCAGAGGCTCTTCAGAATTTTGATACGCCTCATAGTTTCCGAGTAAATCACAAAAAACTACAGGGTACTCAGGGCCGCGGTGCACTTTCGTCATGCACGCACAATAACCACCTACATAACAACAACTTTTCATTAGAGAAATGACATAGTTATGTCCTGCACATATGTAGAATTCACTGATCTTTATCATGGTTCTTACAGGAAATCGATACATTCAATAATTTTGGAGTAAATGGACGACAAAGATAGAATACTCTTCCTCGCCCGCAAGCAAGATAAAACGCTCAATTTCCCTGCCTCACGTATACATACATATTTTCACTGCCACCGAAGGTAGTGGGGGTGTGAAAGATAAAAATGGTAGATTACTAGTGGAGAAGGGAGAAAAAGTAAACAGATGGAGAGAACACTTTAATGAACTGTTGAACATAGAGAATGAAAGTAATGCAAGTATAAGTGGCTGGGAAATGGCAGGGAGAAGGAGGGTTGTGAGAAGAGAGGAAGAAATCACCAGGATGGAAGTTGTGGAAGCAATGAAGAAAGTTAAAATGGGGAAAGCCCCAGGAATTGATGGAGTGTGTGGTGCAATGCTGAAGCATGGGGGAGAGATAGTAATAGAATGGATGTGGAAGGTGTGTAGATTGGCTTGGGAGGAGGGTAGAGTCCCGGAGGATTGGAAGTCAGGTATGATTATTCCTCTGTACAAAGGAAAAGGGGAAAAAGCAGTGTGTGATAATCATAGGGGCATTTGCCTTCTCAGTGTAATAGGAAAAATATATGGTAGGATACTTATTGACAGAGTTAGGGAAATTACTGAGGAATTAGTTGGAGAAGAACAAGGAGGTTTTAGGAAGGGGAGAGGTTGTGTAGACCAGATATTCATTCTTAGATCCTTAGTGGAAGTTTCTAGAGAAGGGCAAGAAGTTGTATGCAGCCTTTATGGATCTGGAGAAAGCATATGACAGGGTGGATAGACAAGGTTTGTGGAAGGTATTAAGAATATATGGAGTGGATGGGAAGTTGTTGAAGGCAGTGAAGAGTATGTATGAGGGTGCTAAGGCTGCAGTGCGTGTGGATGGCAAACTGAGTGAATCTTTCCATTTGAAGGTTGGATTGAAACAAGGATGTGTCATGTCTCCATGGTTGTTCAGTCTGTATATGGATGGGGGTATAAAAGAGATACAAGGTCGGGCAGTGGATGCTGGAGTGGCCCTAGTGAGAGAGGGCAGTGTGTGGAAACTCCCTGTACTGTTGTTTGCAGATGATACTGTGTTGTTGAGTGAAGACGAAGGGGAGCTGCAAGGCTTGGTAGATGAGTTTGGGAGAGTGTGTAAGAAACGGAATCTAAAGGTGAATGTAGGGAAGAGTAAAGTGATGGTCTTCGAGAAAAGTGAAGCCAGTGAATGTACAGTGAGATTGGATGGGAAGGATATGGAGAATGTGAGTGAATTTAAGTACTTGGGCAGTGTGATGAGTAAGGATGGATGTCTGGAGGGTGCAGTGCTCGAAAGGGTGCAGCAGGGAAGGAAGGTTGCTGGTTCGTTGAAAGCAGTGATAAGAAACAGGGAGGTGAGCATGGAAGTGAAAAAGTTGTTACATGACAGTATTGTGATACCAACTCTGACATATGGAAGTGAAGCTTGGACCCTGTTGGAAGGACAGAAGTCAAGAGTGAGAGCAGTGGAAATGAGTTATTTGAGAGGAGCATGTGGAGTCACATGGAGAGACAGACTAACAAATGAGGAAGTGAAGGAGCGTTGTGGTGTGGTTGAGGACGTGATGGGAAGCGTTAGGAGAAACACGTTAAGGTGGTTTGGGCATGTGGAGAGGATGGAGAGTGAAAGATTGACGAGGAGAGTGTATGTGAGTGAGGTGGAGGGGGCGAGAGGGAGGGGGAGGCCGAGGATGAGATGGAGGGATGGAGTGGAGAGGTATATGAGAGAGGGGGGTGTGAGTTGGGAGCGTGGTAGTGAAATGGCAGGGGACAGAGTGACATGGAGGCGATTTGTTTGTGGCCACCCCGTTCGGGATCTAGGCCTCTAGCAATAGATAGATAGATAGAGTCCTGCATGCATTTTTTCATAGTTACACGGACGAGCAGCCACAGCGAGAAGACGTGTCTCAAACAACCTCTCAACGAACCCTAAATAGTTTTCAGGAATTGTCCTGTCTCCAGTCTTGTTCAAAATTTGAGGTATTGCAAGTTATTATAGTGTACCAAAAATGTAAAGAACTAATGTCAGTAAGTATACATGAATGTTTTGTAGGAATTTTGGGAATGGCTGTTCAGTTTAGTAATGCAACCGACCTTAAACACGGCTGCCAATGTAAACATTGGGGAACTGGAATTTCCAGGATTTGACAGTGAAACAAATGTTATGGATTTTGTCAAAATGTTGATTATGAGAATTAGTGAGCTAGAAAAGAAAGTGGAGGATCTAGTATCAAGAAACATGCCTGAAAATACCGAAAATACTACACAGAGTTTGATACAGGCCAGTGAGACAACGAACCAGGAGACCGAGAATTTGAAACGAGAAAATATTGAATTAAGGAGAGAACTAGAAGAGAGCAGTAACAAAACAGAGAAGGTATGTAGTGTGTTAGAAGAGCAAAAGTCAAAGTGGGCACATGTGGAAGAAGAACAGAAAGAAGTGGTCAGTTTAAGGGAAATTATTCAGAAAGAAAGGGAAATGAACAAGAAATTGTAGTGAAAATATTGAGGAAAAAAGAGAAAATAGTGAGAGAAACTGTAGAAAGGAACAGATGTGTGATAGTATTTGGAAATAAGGACGAGGAAGAAAAGGTTAGGTCTGTGAGACTCGAGAGAGACATAAATCAAGAAAAATATTGGGGAAGGTTGATCCCAAAGGAAACAAGTGAGAAAATGAAATTGAGGAAGTAAGGAGGATAGGGCCATATAAGAAAGGGGAAGCAAGACCAATGAGAGTTAAGCTGTCATCGGAAAGTACAGCAAATGATATACTTAAGGTGACCTGGAAACTAAGTAAAGAGGCAGGAATGGAAAATATTATAGTAAAGAAAGATTTGAATGAAGAAGAAAGAGGTTTTAAAATCTTTGATGGAACAAGTAAAGGAAAAAAATGACAGGAGGACAGAGGAAGAATGTAAAACTTTTTTTTGGAGAGTGATGGATATGAAAGCAAGGAAGTGGTATATGAAGAACTAGATGTGAAGGAAATATAGGGGAAGGATAGGAATACGATAAAAAGAGCAGAGCGAATAAAGATGAAAACAGTGCAGTAAATCTGAGTATCATGTACAGTACCATAGATGGGTTAATATCTAAGCAAGGCGAAATTGGAGACTGTAAATGAAAATAAACCTGAAATTGTTTGCTTTGTGGAGACTAAATTGCCCCGAGATGCCGATACAAAATTATTTGGATGGAACAGTTATAACATTTGGAGGAAGGACAGAGAAGGTAAGTTTGGGGGTATAATGATATTAACTCGTAATGACCTAAGAGCAAAGAATATAGAAATTGAAAATACCGTGGCTGGAATTTTGGGAATTGAAATAGAGGACAGTTATGGAGAAAAAATAGATGTAATAGTATTTTATATGCCCCCCAAAACTAGGGCATGGACGAAGGAAGATTATGAACAGTTAATAAGAGAATCCATTATTAGGCTAAAAATGTTAATTGAACGAAGAAATAGAATAATATTAATGGGAGATTTTAACTGTAGAGAAGTTGATTGGGAAAGTATGGATGCTGGGAATAATGAGGAGTCATGGGGAAATAAATTAATGGAATTGGTGATGGAAAACATGTTAACCCAATTGATTAAAGAAAATACAAGAATTAGGGATGACGACGAACCATCGAGGCTCGACCTAGTATTCACAAAGGACCCAAATGATGTGAGAAACCTAACCTACCAATGCCCCTTTGGTAAAAGTAATCATCTGGTAATTGAGATGGAAGTGGTAGGAGTAAGGGAAGGAGAAAGAGATGAAAAACACAGAGAAAATAGATACAATTATGGGAAGGCAAAGTTTGCGTCCCTGAGGAACTTTTTCCAAAATGTAAAATGGAGTGAAATGAATACGATCACAAGTGTTGATGAGAAATATGAGTTTTTTTTATAGAAGTATATAAAACAGGAATTACCAAAGTACAGTATGTCCCAAAATTTTCTGCAGCTATGGAAAGGAAGAAAGAATGATTTAACAACAGTTGTAGGATGACACAAGAGGTAAGAAAAAAAGCATGGAATAAAGTAAGAAGAAGGTATAGTGAAAGGACCTGGGAGGAGTACAGACAGGTAAGAAATGAATATGTAAGTGTGCGGAGAGAAGAGGAAAGGAAATACGACAAAGACATTGTATCTAAATGTAAAAAAGAGGCAAAACTATTTTATAGATTTGTAAATGGTAAAATGAAAATTAAGGACTGTATAATACGATTGAGGGATGGAGATGAAACATACGAAAGAGAGGAAGACTTGTGTGAAATAATGAACAACAAGCTGCAGTCAGTTTATGTATTGGAGGAGGAGTTTAGGGAGCCTGAAATGGAACCCAGGCTGACGGGAATGACAGAAATTACAGTTGATGTGAATGAGGTGCTACTGCTGATGAAGGATTTGGATGTGAGAAAAGCAATGGGACCAGATGGTGTGGCTGGATGGATCCTGAAGGAATGTGCAGTCCAGTTAGTGTGGCCTGTGTATGTCATCATCAAGACCTCGCTGGAAAATGGACAGTTACCTAAAGATTGGAAAAGAGCAAGTATTGTGCCAATCTTTAAGGGAGGAGATAGGGAGGATCCACTTAATTATAGAACTGTGTCACTAGTATTGTTTGTAAAATCTGTGAGAAAGTTATTAGAAAGAGATGGATAAAGTATTTAGAAGAAAATGAAGTGATAACACAAAGACAATTTGGATTTAGGGAAGGAAGATCATGTGTTACTAACCTATTAAGTTTCTACAGTATGGTAATAGATGTCATACAGGAGAGAGAGGGATAGGCGGACTGTCTATCTGGATCTCAAAAAAGCATTTGACAGGGTGCCCTATAGGAGACTATTGTGGAAGTTGAAGACTTTTGGAGGGGTGCATGGGAAACTATTAAAGTGAATGGGAGATTATTTGATAGGAAGACAGATGAGAACAGTTATAAGAGACAAGGTTTCACAATGGAGAAATGTGACTAGTGGAGTACCCCAGGGCTCTGTCCTGGCCCCAATAATGTTTCTGATATATGTAAATGATTTGCCAGAGGGTTTGAATAGTTATATGAGTATGTTTACAGATGATGCTAAAATCATGAAACACATTAAATGTATTGATAGTTGTAAAGAACTGCAAGAGGACTTGGACAAACTCCACAGCCGGAGCCAGACTTGGAAAATGGATTTTAATGCCAAGAAGTGTCATGTATTAGAAATGGGAATAAGTGAAAGAAGACCACACTGGATATATAAAATGGGCAATGAGATAATTAGTAAAAGAAAGAATGAAAAAGACTTGGGAGTGATTATTCAGGATGACTTGTCACCAGAAAAGCATATAAACAGAATTATTGGAGGAACTTATAGATTACTGACTAACATGAGAGTGGCTTTAATTATATGGATGAGGAAATGTTGAGGGAGATGATAGTGACCATGATAAGACCAAGACTAGAGTATGCGGCTGTGGTATGGTCACCTCATTTGAAGAAGCATATTGATAAACTAGAGAGGGTTCAGTGGATGGCAAAGAGGATGATACCATGTTTAAAGGAACTCACCTACAGGGAGAGATTGGAAAAACTGAAGTTACCAACACTGCGCGAGAGAAGGATCACGATATTTAGAAATGTAAGAGAATTCGAAAGGGTGGATAGAGAGGTTGTGTTGGATGATGGAAGAACAAGAGGTCATGGCTTTAAGTTTAGGAAAAGTAGCTCTCTTAATGATCTCAAAAGGTTCAGTTTCCCGAATAGAAGCATAAGTATTTGGAATGACTTAGACGAAGATGTGGTGCAGGCGAAAAACATTCATGTAGTATATTTAAAACTAGATTAGATGAATGTAGACATGGAGACAGGGCAGCACGAGCTTAGCTCAATTCCTGTATACTACAAGTAGGTAAATATAAATAGGTAAATACACACACACACTATATTTGACGTTCTATGTACTGAATGAAATTCTTTTATGAATTCTGTTCCAAATGAAAATAAGCATAAAGAGCTGTAACATTATTATCATGTTCTTTAGTACCACACTGTCAGGCTGGCAATACTGAAACAAACAGACCAGGACTATGACTGGTGCGAATAGAAGCATAAGTATTTGGAATGACTTAGACGAAGAGGTGGTGCAGGCGAAAAACATTCATGTAGTCTATTTAAAACTAGATTAGATGAATGTAGACATGGAGACAGGACAACACTAGCTTAGCTCAATTCCTGTATACTGCAAGTAGGTAAATATAAATAGGTAAATACACACACACACACACACACTGTATTTGACATTCTATGTACTGAATGAAATTCTTTTATGACTTCTGTTCCAAATGAAAATAAGCATAAAGAGTTGTAACATTAATATCATGTTCTTTAATACCACACTGTCAGGCTGGCAATAGTGAAACAAACAGACCAGGACTATGACTGGTGCGTGAGAGCTGCAACGCTCCCACAATATGCTCCATAATATATTTTAAGTGTTCATAATAGGCTGTTTGTATTTTTAATAAGAAATGGCTGTCCATCAGTATGTTAACCTTAATAATTAACATAACTGGAGGAAGAATAACCTCTACAGTGACACTATAATGCACCTTTGTAGCTGTCGGGTTTGGGGGTTTCAGCGTCCACCTCCCCTCTAACTGGTATCCGCCACTGTGCACATGATTACCAAAAACATTTACAAAAACATCACTGTGAGTTTGGCTACCCCACGACTATTACTGAAACGTAGGCTATGCACATAAGTACTGTGTTGTTTATTGACCAACGTTATCCATAAGGTGAGCTGGTAATGTATTGCACTTGTATTTTGACACAGTATTAAATTGTAGGTAAACATATTATATGCAACAAAATTGCACATTAGCACAAACTGATAATGTGTGTTCGTCTACTGATAGGCAGCTGATGAGCTGAGAGAGAGATAGAGTCGACGTGGTGCAGCAGGCTGCATGTTGTCCGTTAACGATAGATGGGGTATCCTATGTTTGGTGTAATTTAAAGTGTGTAATCAGTTGTCTATGATACTGAATAATAAAAACCAAATTGGTTTATTATTATTTAGGATACAGGATGTCATTGGCACCTTAATAAATATGCTCTAATGGTAAAGAATGTATGACTGTTGAAGTAAACGAGGTGACCCCACTTAATTCCCATTCCCTTAAGCTGCCAAGCTCCCGCACACTCCCATACTTTTCCCTTCCCCCTGCATCATGCTATTTCTTGTGAACTTGCTCACTGTTTCTGAACAACAACTCAACCTGTATCATGGTTCATGCTACAATAATAATAGAAGTATTATTTTATATAAATCAGACTTTATAAATACCTTAGTGCACAGCTGATTATCCCAAACAAGCACACAATATTTATTAGCCAATATCACAGCATAATACAATGACCACGTAATAATATAATACGGCACAAAGGAAGAAGCTTGGCAATTTGAAAAATTCTTGGTCATGTACACATGAATACACACACTCATGTGCTGTTGCCACGTTAGCCATATCCGGCGACTGGGTGGTCCAGGTGGAAATCTTGTTGACTGTACGTACATTACTATCAAGTTCAGAGTCACTCACTGAACCTGTTCTTTCAGAAAACGGATAATGAAGAGGTCAAATATTAAACATTCATAAGCATAATACCAATATAAACTCATACAACTGATACTGTATTCCATACATTAAACATGTTCCACCTCGTGAGGTACGAGCACCGCTCGGGAATGGTGTAGCTGTATGCTACTTCCAGTCGATTTCACCGCATTTTACATACCTAACAGGTACCATCCATGTACACTGTGAAAAGTATTCCTTTACAACATACCTATAGGGGGTAGTTTGGATCTATGTTGGCCATGTCTGTAAATATCATAACAACTGTTATCGCTGTTACTGGTAAAGCCTTGTGTGATGGATTGGAGCATCGTCTGCAGTGTGAATTCTGACATCATCGCCAATATGGCAGCTGCTTCCCTCCAACTGCAAAAGATTAAAGTTATCACGTCTTGATCAGTGCAACTGACAAATTAAATTTAAAAATATATATACCCTAAGCTTTTAAGTACATGGCAGAGTGCATTTGCCATGTTTACCCAGAACCGGCAACATGTCTGTTCCCTAGGGACTTTGTCAAAGGCCTTCTCCAAATCAACAAAAACAAAGTGCAGCCCATTTCTTTCTGAAAAATAATTCCTGAAGCTGTTGAACAGTGAATATGGCATCAGTTGTCCCTTTGCCTGGCATAAACCCAAACTGCAGCTCATCAATATTCACTCCTTGTCTAATCATACCTTCTGGAACTCTCTTCATTACCTTCACTATCTGGTCCAAAAGCTTTATGCCCTTATAACTGGGGGCAGAAAATGAGAAGTGTGAAGACTGGGCGTGGGGTTGTGAGAGGCAGACTGAAAAAGATGTGGAACAAGGTCACAGAGTGTGACCTTAGGGATAAGAGTCTGAATAGCTGAATAGGGAAGCTGCCAGAGATCGAGCAATATGGAGTACTGCCATTAGGTGACGAAGGCTGACACATGCAAGCATGTTGAAGCCTTTATAAATGAAATGATACATAAGGATGAAATAATTATTTCGGTGTTATACATAAGCAGTTACAGTACTTGATTGATTACTATCGGGAAACTACTTTTGTGTTGAATAACACCGTCGCTTGTGTATCATTGTTTATTTCTTGTTATTAGTGCCGCAAAACACATCTGTAATGGGTCAGACTAAAATTTTGGGTTGGGGGGGGGAGCAGTTGCCTCCTTGTCCCCCAGTTGCAGTGCCCTTGATGTGACGTCAGTTAGGGGCAGCAGCTCTCTAAGCTTTTTCCACTTCTAACGCAGTTTGTAGCACTCCAACATTAATCATATAACTCTCAAGCAGCACCACACTACAAAGGGAACTTTTTGTCTTAGCGGTGTTAAAATGGTCCCATCACTAACCACTCTGCTTTCATTTGATGTCGTTTTTCTTGCGTCTCCATAACCTCTGGCAAGAAGAAAAATTTGTCATCACTGGAAAAACCTCTTTATATTTTCCTCCTCACTCCCATGCTTACTGAAGAAAGCACTCATTATATTAAATGATTCTTCACTGGCTAATCAATGGAAAGTATTACACTGATTAAAATCCTTTCAGGAGACTCACCACGAGAACCGTCATTAGTGCTGATCCTCAAGTGGGGTGGAGAATTAACACCAGCAGGGAGGATACAGGCAGAGGAGTTTGGTCGCATGTTCCGTTGCATGTACCCAGGAGGACAAGGTATTGTGCCTAGCAGCCTTAGTAATATAAGACATAGAATGATGTTTAGGCTCCTGCAGTTATCCTTCCACCTAAATCATTATGAATTGTGTTTTGTTTATGGATTACAGCACTGAGATTATTGTCATAACCTTACCTACATGTACTTTACTTATATACAGTACCCTATATGCAGTGAACTGAAGAAAGGTATGCAGTATTAAATTTATGGATCTATAACTAAAGGAATTATGGTCTTGTCATATACAGTATTTCATGTAATACAGTAGTTTCTTTTTTATGCTGTAGCTTCACATCCTATAACCTTATCTGCTGCTTACATTTATTTGGACTGCATATGCTTAGTTGCTTTTAGTAATGCATTATGCTTTAACAGGAGCATGTCCATTAATATTTACATTAATATATCCCTGTTACTTAATTGTTTAAACCTATTAGAATTATAGTGTAATAAGACATTTTTTGGATTCATTGTAAGAATGAGATGTTTGAGGTTCAGTAAATTTTGAACTTCAGCAAGTTACTAAACCTGCCTCATCACTCATGACAGCTTGACACCTGAAGTCTGCAAGTATAAAGTTGGGCAATATCTGTTGAAGGATATATTTTAGAGGTCCAGTATGTACAGTATACTGATAACAAACAGTTGTTTAAGGGAGTGATGAAGAGCAGACATTATCAGTAAGCAATGGATATTTAATAATGGCAGTATGCATGTGAAGAGTCTTTGAGTGGAAGTCAGGGAAACTTACATTTGCCTGAGTTCACTAAATACTGTTTTGCAGAACCCTCTTGTTATGATATGGTTGAACAGGCCATGATAAAAACTGAAAGTTGAGTTTTGTAAGCAATGTACTGTGTCCTCATAATATCTTATGTGCAGTACTGTTAAGTAGTAGAGGATAAATAATGTCTTAGACGCATGGCGGCAAGTACAGTATAGCCAGTATAATAATAAGTGTCAAATGTTATTGGCATAGGTTGCTGCTGATAGTCATTCTTAAAGTAATGTACTGGTAAGTACAAGAACAGAGATGGATATGTCAGATGATGTATCTTTTCATTACTGCTAAACCCAGAAGGTTGTGTTCAGCTAAGGGTTAATATCTTGTAATGAAGAAGCTGTATCTAACTTCAGCAGTTTCAACACTGTATCTTAATTTGAATAAAACTGCCTGGAGGTAGTTAGAGTATAATGAAAAAATACATTATCAGACTGAAGGAGTTAAAACAGTACAATAGCATCCATAAATGTTTCATATGCTGCTTTTCTTAAGCATGGGATGCGTATTAGAAGTGAACAAAATGAATGTCCTCAGATAATATGGAAAGCCTACATGTGGTGCCAGCAGGCATCATCCTTAGGGAGAGATTTCAAAATATTATCCTTGCACTCCAGTGCAATATCAGATGAATGATCTATCTATCTATCTCTCTATAACCTGACGCCCTAGTCCCGCAAAAGGTGGCCACAGACAAAACACCTCCAAGTCGCTCTGTCACCCACCATTTTCCTACCCTCCCCCCAACTCATTCCCCCCCTCCCTCATATACCTCTCATCTCCATCCCTCCACCTAATCCTCGGTCTTCCTCTCCCTCTCTCTCCCTCCACCCCACCTACATACACCCTCTTAGTCAGTCTTTCATTCTCCATTCTCTTCACATATCCAAACCACCTCAGTGTATTTCTCCTAATCTTCTCAGCCACATCCACATCCACCTCACAACGTTCCTTCACTTCTTCATTCGTCAACCTGTCGCTATATGTGACTCCACATGCTCCTCTCAAGTAACTCATTTCCACTGCTCTCACTCTTGACTTGTTACCCTCTAGCAAGGTCCATGCCTCACTTCCATACGTCAGGGTAGGGATCACAATGCTATCATGCAGTGACTTCTTGACTGCCATACTCACCTCCCTATTTCTCATCACTGCTTTCAGTGAACCAACAACCTCCCTTCCTTGCTGTACCCTTTCAAGCATTTCATCCCCCAGACTTCCATCCTCACTCATCATACTACCCTAGTACTTGAATGCACTCACATTCTCCATATCCTCACCATCTAACCTCACTGTGCACTCTGTGATTTCATTCCTCTCAAACACCATAACTTTACTCATGTTTACATTGACTTTCAGATTCCTCTTCTTACTCACTGTCCCAGATTCATTCACCAAACCTTGCAACTCCCATTCATCTGCACTCAACCATACTGTATCATCAGCAAACAACAACACTGGAATAATCCACATCTCACCTTCATTCATTACAGCCACTCCCGCACCCACTGCCCTTCCCTGCACCTCTTTTACAACCCCATCCATGTATATATTAAACAGCCATGGAGACATCACACAACCCTGTTTCAGTCCCACATTCAGATCAGAGAACTCACTCAGCTCACCATCCACTCGCACAGTAGCCCTAGCTCCATCGTACATGCTCTTCACAACACTCAGCATTTTCCCCTCCACTCCATATATTCTTAATACCTTCCACATAGTCTTGCCTATCTATTCTGTCATAAGCTTCCTCCAAGTCCATGAAGGTAGCATACACTTTCTTTCCCTTCTCTAGATACTTCTCCACTAAACATCTTAGAACAAATATCTGATCTACACACCCTTTTCCCTTCCTAAATCCCCCTTGTTCTTCTCCAACTAACTCCTCTGTTATATGCCTAACCCTATCAATAAGTATTCTGCCATATATCTTTCCAGTCACACTAAGAAGGCAGATACCCTTATGGTTACCACATACTTCTCTCTCCCCATTTCCTTTATATCAAGGAACAATTATACCTGATATCCAATCCTCTGGAACCCTTCCCTCTTCCCAAGCCAATCTACACTACTTTTATATCCACTCCACAACAATCTCATCCCCATATATCAGCATTTCACCACACACTCCATCAATTCCTGGGGCCTTTCCCAGCTTGATCTTCATCATTGCTTCCACAACTTCCACCCTACTGATCTCTTCCTCCCTCCTCTCACCTCTTCTTCTCCCAGCCATTCCCCAACCACTTATACTTGCACTACTTTCACTTTCTGCATTCAGCAAATCCTCAAAGTACTCCCTCCATCTCCTCAATTTCTCTCTCTTCTCCACCAGCAGTCTATTATTCCCATCGTTCACTCCCCTACTATATCCCCTTTTACACTGTCTTACTTTCTTTTCTCCATCCAAAACAACTTCTTACTCTCCCCTCACTCTCAGATTCCTCCCAAACTCCAAAAATAAATACAGTAATTCAACATTTTACCGTCCTTAATGTAGTCTTTGTTCACAACGAGAAAAATGTGAACTGCAAACCGAATTGATATACACTCTTCTGTGGCCAGATGCTGAGCTTCTTCTAGATGAATGGTTTCTTCACTGCAGAGAGCTCACCACTGTTTTCTGTCTGAGGCATTGGTTTCAAGATCTTTTGGTATGATGTTTCATTTCTTCAGGGTTGTGTCTTTATATGATCTTTTTATCTCTTCTTATGTGCCCCTGGGTTTTGACGTGCTGCAGGTAGTTGGCCATACAGAACCTGGTGGGGAAGGTGGTGCTCAGGCATGCACAACACGTGTCCAACCCATCTGAGCTGTTTTAGCCAGCATGGTTTCTATGCTGGTTGACTTTGACCAGCGAAGAATTTGTGAGTGAGGGATTTTATCATCTCATTTGAGTCCTAGGATGCACTGTAAGCATTGGAGTAAAAAGAACTCAAGCTGTTTGATGTGACACTGGTAAGTAGTCCAGGATTCAGCACCATATAAGAGGGTGGAGAGGCTTACAGCTGTATGAAATGGTACCTTTATCTTGATTCTCAAGTTGGTGTTTTCAAAGACTCTGGATCTGAGATGCCCAAAAGAGGCTTCATGCAAGAACTTCTGCATCAATGTTATGTATATCTGTGAGCACACTTCCGAGGTAGGTAAAATTCTCCACCTGTTTGACATTTTCGTCATTTATTTGAAATGCAAGAGGCTCTGCTGGGTTGTTTCTCTGAGATATTTCTGTTTTATTGACATTTATTCAGAGACCCATTACATGGTACTCATATATGCTGAAAATGATGGTGAGAGACTGTTGTAGGGCTTCTGGGGTGTGTGCAGGGACATCAGCATATTGCAGCTCTGGGAAATGAGCCATTTCAGTCTTTGATTATGCTTGAAGATGTCTGAGAATAAATAACTTACCTTCTAGATGGAACTGGATTTTCATTCCATCATCAGGGTTCATTTGGTGGTGACTGCAGTGAGACAGGTGTTGAAAATGACAGGAGCCAGGACATATCCTTGCTTTCGTTTTCATTTTTGAGGGCTCCAACATGCTTGCATGCGTCTGCCTTGGTCACCTAATGGCGGCTCTCCACGCTGCTCGATCTCTGGCAGCCTCCCTGTTCAGTCCCTTAACCCTTGAGTCATACTTAATGACCTCGTCCCATGTCTTTCTCGGTCTACCCCTCCCAACCCCTCCCCCAATATTAACACCTCTCACCCTCTGTACCCAATTATCATCCCCCATCCTCTCCACATGTCTAAACCACCTCAGCCTACCTCTCCTCATCACAACATCAATACACTCCAGTCCCATCCTACCTCTCAACTCTTCCATCATAAACCCAGCCCACCCAGGCCTTGCACGCAGGGACGCACTGCACAACCACCTAATCATTGTCATTTCTGTATGTTTAAACCTGCGAATATCCT
>JAGKTI010008678.1:10092-27031 GCA_018397915.1 Birgus latro
ATATATATATACACACACACACACACACACCTACATATACTAAGGCCGGGTGCTTAGCACGTTACTGCCATTTTGATGTGGTTAAGCTTTACGAAAATTCGAAAAGACATTTTGATTATTAACTGCAAATTATTAGCTCCTTGAAAGCAAGTGTATCGCAAGAGAAACTGCGAGTACACCTACAACTCGAAAGGTTATTAATGCGTTTTGGGAGTCGCAGTGATTTTTAAATCGATGGGCTGTAAGTATGAAACTATTTGTTCCCTGTGGAAATTAAACTTGTAAAATAACATTCCTTTGCTTCGTTTCATCACTTGGGCCTAACATTAAAGCAGATCATATTTAGTTTTAAAAAAGAAAAAAAAAGTAACAGCATATTGCTTCAAATATCACTAAAAATTGATGTGGCAAAAATACTCAACAATAACAGTGTTGGATGAACCTCGGTGACTTTTTCTGGAATTTGAGAGTAGGATATAATATGATAACACAGATTTTATGAACTGTTTTTATGTAATGTATTTTATTATTATAACAGAAATATGAGGGCAATGATGCTATCTGCAGTAGAGCGTAAGCGTCCTATGAGAAGCGTCAACATTGACGTTGGGAAGGCGTGTAAGCGGTTGTGTGTGTTCTCATCATAGTCTGTGTCCAGCCTAATGTAGGTATGAACTTTAATTAGATAAACTAGAGTAAACACTTCCCTTGTATGTTAACACCTGTTTAGGGTAAAGGAAGCCAAACACCGTCTTTGAGTATACTGTACAGCTGTAAGTTTTCCTTTTTTCTTTTCTTTTTTTCCATGATTGATAGGGATCCTCGAACCCACAGTTTTCATAAACGACCTTCATTTTGTACTGGAAATAAGCCACCTTAGTTCTGTCAATGAAGATAACATTGCAGGGGATTCCAATGTTTTCTCAGTTGTGGATGCTTAATGCTCGTACAGTCAATGAATATGAGGATTTTCATTTACTAAGTCCGTGAAAAGCTTCAGAAAATTGGGAATTTGTTAATAAAAGAACCGAAATGAGGTAATCAATTCTTGATTGGCATGGATGATACTATTAATAGATTAACTGAGCGTGACCAAAAGAAAGCCAAGATTTTAGATTTTTACCTCTTCATTGTTTACAAGGGGGACTTGTGATCCCACAAGTAATTTTAAAAAACTAGCAGTTGATGGAGAATATTGATTTAACTCGCCCTGTCCCGACCGCTTTTCTACCCAATCCACCACCAGAACCCAACCGATTTTCAACTTGCCTTTTTTTTTTTTTTTTGGCTCAAACCCTTGCTTTTGGTGAGAAACATTGAAAATTCTGCACGAAAGTGCTCACCTTTAGTGAAAATATTCTAAACAGGTGAGAGATCCCTCACCTGGATATCGCATTCTATGATGCCGCGCTCCATAAAAGACGCGCCCTATGTGAGGGAAACATAACCAAAACCACACAGCCTCGTAGATGTTTATTCATTTGGTATGAATTTATATGTAGTAAAAGAGTATATTACTTTTCACACAATAATACTGTATAGGTGATATAAGCGTTGTTCTCTCACCAAACACACCAACATATCTTACCTACCTTGGTGATGTTACCTCCACATTACTTCTGTTCATTACTCTGTTCATTACTATCTCTGGTGCCATGTAATCTTTGTCCTCCACATCAGGAATCATTTTCTCCTTGAATTTTGTCGTTGGAGAGACCTTGGTGCTACATGTCTTTACTAGCCAGGTCATTGCTAACAGGTGAGTGGGGGGGGGTTGCACATGGTCAGGCAGTGTCACTGCCAGGATGGAGGTAGAGGAAGGTCTCCCACATATGAATACCAAAAATCACCCGTGATTCTTGAAAAATGTGCAATCAATGGGCCTTGCAATTGACTGACGTACGATGCACGTCGGTGGGTCTCAGCATGAAAAAAAGTTGTGACGTGCATCATACGTCAGGGGGACAGGGCGGGTCAAGTCCTGAAAACATTGAAAAATTTTTGAGGTATTAAAAGACTGATAAATCTCCAGGACCAGATTGGTTGCATCCAAGAATGTTCAAGGAACTCACATGAACTTGCTACCCTTTTGACTTGTTTATCCATGTCAAAATGGAGAATGCCTGAAGAATGGCACACAGCAGATGTAACTGCTATACACAAAGGATGGATATAAATGCTGCCCTGGTCATAATCAACCAGTCAGCTTGACCAATATTGATTAAAATATATGAAACATTGGGTTAAATTATCGTTTCAACCCCTAACGGAAGTAGATTTTGATTTTTTTTTTTTTCAGTATTTTAGACAATTCTAAGACATTTTTCTTCTACAACATTTTTCTCACAAGTTATTATTATTTTACTCTTGAAGATAACCTAACCTAACCTATCCTTGAGGGGTAAAATAAATATAATTTGCGACGAAAATGTCATAGAAGAAAAATGTCTTAGAATTTTCTAAAATATCGAAAAATGGATCAAAAACTCGTAATTCTGTTAGGAGTTGAAACGATAGTAGAACCAAACACTGATAATGAAAAATACCTGTCAGGTCCTCAACATTACAGTTACTTACAATCTTAGGTAAATGGGTAGAGGCTTTTGGTAAAGAAAATTGTATTGATGTAGCCTCTTTTTTTATAGTTCCTAGGTACCGGTAGGTTAGATTAGATTAGGCTAGGTTGGTTAAGATTAAGGTTAGGTTTCAGTGTAGGTTAGATTGGATTAGTTTTTGTAAAATTGTTTTTATTTGGTTATGGTAAGCTTAGCTTAGTTTCACTTTGGTTAGGTTAGTGTTGGAGTAGTTAAAGAAAAGTTTAGGTTAGATTGTGTTACTTTAAACTTGGGTTATTTAAGTTGTTAAGTTAGTTTATCTTTGGAATGGGGTAGGTTAAGGTTAGCTCAGTTTAAGTTAGGTTAGATTAATCTAAGTTTAGGTTTGTGTTAGGTTCCACACTGTTTAGGTTATTCAGTAAAAGATACTCAGATTTTGCCCTGTATACATCTTTTTCTTGTCCTATACTTGGCAGCCAAGTATTACTTTTTATTGCCATCCCTTTTCTACTCTCAGAAACCCCTTCTATTCTCCTTAACTGCAGCTTTTACACCCTCATCCCACCACCATGTTACTTTATGTATGGGGGGGGGGGTCCCTATATCCATCCACACACTGGATCAATAACTCTCAGGAGATTATTCTTGACAGCTCTGTATGATTCATAAACATTTCTGTCAACAGCTGTTGACAGCTCCCTGTCCAGCTGCCACTCTTCTTATTTCGCCATAGAAGGCATCCCATACTTCTTAGTTTTTTAACCTCGAATTTTTCCTCCTAGGTCCATAGGTCCTCTTCTTCATCACCCACTCTTTAAGCTGCATGCCACATACCAGTAATTTGTGTTGTTGCACACACTTTTCACTCCCTATAACTTGAACCAGCCTCCTATCAGCTCTCCTGACCAGGAAATAGTATAGCTGGACACTATAACCTCCAGACTCTTATGTAATTAACCTACTCTATCTCTTCCTAAAATGCATTTGCACACAATAATGTTCCATGCCACCCCAAACTTGAGTATCCTTTTTCCTTCCACATTCCTCATACCATATGCACATCCCCCATATACCCCTTCATATTCTTGAGCTGCTTCACCCACATGACCATTTAAATCTCTTCCCAAAACTACAATCTCATCATCCCCCATACCATTTACTGTACTACACATATCAAGTCATCTGAAAAAATCTTTTTCTACATCATCCAAGCCAGCCTTTGGAACATGCTGATATGAATAAAATTGTCACCCAACTGAACAAAACTTTCGCTACTATAATCCTTTTGTTCACCGTCATTGCATTGATGGCATATTCCACCCATATTTCCATAACCAGCACACCCACACCATCATATCCATCTGCACTACCCTGCCAAAGTAGCCTCTATCTACAGTCCCTCCCAACAATCATTCTTGCTGATCCACCCCTATATTTGACCTTCTGTACATAGCCAATATCCACCCACCTAATAGTCATGGCCTCCGCTACTTCCCCCGCCCTGCTCTTCAAACTACCCACATTCCAAGATGGCAATCTGATCCCCTTGGGTGATTTATTTCCTCAGGCTTGCATTTTTTCTCATTGTTTATTGTCATTCTGTAAAATTAAACAAAGGGGAGAGACATACTGTACCACAGGCCCCACTCATCTGTACAGTCCCAATTCCAGGCATGGGATCTGGGACTCATAGCTCACCAGCCTTGACCAGAGTCTGTGTCATTGGCCTTAGGGCACCCTGCCAGGACAGCTACAGGGACACCCTCCAGCTGCACCTTGGCACTGTAAGTGCCCGGCCATTATGCACTCACTGATAGGGCAGTCTCCTTGGGTGCTACTCCTGGATCTGGGACTCTCTGTTGGGCTGAAGTGGCAGCCTGGAAACCACAATGCTCTGTACCCACTAGCACAGATCCACGTAGCAGGGGAAAGTTTTCTGGCTGCATACCCCTGCTGATGTCAGGCCATGACATAGTGGAGTATGTTGTGTGATATGTAAAGTGCATGTAGAGAAGTGCATGAGATAGAGAAAAGTGTTTCGGAGAGTATGCTGGCCTACTCTCCATTTTAGTGTCACACCGAAAAGGCCCGCAAAGGGGGATAGTCAGGATATTCTGATTGCTAGTGAAATAGGATCTCCAGCTTTCCTTATCACTAGCATTCCCATCCCCCTCAGGAGTACCACTCTGATTGGCTGGGTATAGTGCTGGTGCATAGCATTCAGTAGTAGCTGTGCTAGTAAGTCTTGTAGAGTAATAATGTGAGTAACGTTTTCTGCTTACCTTGCATTTCCAAAATGACATACACTGTGCGTTTTGTTTTTGAGTTCCCATCAGCTGAGACGCAGTCATCAGACATAATACAGTAAAACCTCGATATACCGGACTTCAGTAGACCGGAATTCGCTTTTATCAGACTCGAGGAGCTACCGGACCAAATTCCTATATACAGTATCTGAAAAAGTCCGATAAAGCCAGAAGCAGTCTGGACTGCCTGACCACTTCAGCTATGTTCACCACAATAAGGTAAATAAAAGACATGTTTATCAGTGTACAGTACAGTACTATTATACCATTTGATTAATGTAGTGAAGGTATAACACAGTACAGTACTGCAATGGTAGTGAAAACAGTTTAAAAACCATTGGTGCAATCCGGACTAATGTCTGATATATCGGAAAAAGTCCGGATTAGCAGGGGAAAGTCTGGATGTTGCTTTCATCGGAATTTCGCATTTTTGAGAATGGTTAGGGCCCCAATTAGTCCGTTATAGTGAGGTCTTACTGTACTGTAATTGGCAGAAGCTTCTACACAGAGAAGTATCATGCATTGTGATTAGACAAAGAGATCATCAGCTGAACGGGGGAAAATGCCCCCAAAGATAGTGACGCTAGTTCACCTCTGCCTATAGCTTGCAGTCACTGTACGATGGTGGGAGAAATGTCAGTACAGTGCATAGCAAAATGCTGACCCTCATATGGGGACCATAGCAGTGGTGCCCTTAAAGGGATGTGTTGGTACATCTGCCCCTGGGCTGCAAGAAACCATTCGGCTTGTCACTCATTGTATACTCACTCAAAGTTTTACTACATTATGTGAGTGGATGGAGGACACAAATAATGAATATTAACAGCAGTGAAACCTGAAATACAGTAATCCCTTTATTCTTCAGATGCCCATTATTCGGATCCCTCACTATTCGGACCTCGTGGGCTGTCCACCCCCCAAAATGCCCAGAAATTCGAAAAAATCCGGAAAAAAATCCGATTTTTTAAGACCACGTCAGTTTGAATTTCCCGCGTGCGCCGATCGGCTGTGTTTACGCGCGTAGTGCCTGTCTGTCCGTCCGATTTCCCGCTCCGTTTCTGGCTCGTAGACACGCTCCGACAATGGCGGCCGAAGTGATTGGTTTTGTGGTGATGCCCTACCTCCTGCAGGGCCTGATGCTGCTCTTTACCTTCTTCATCATGTGTGATGATGGCCCTGCCTCCTGAGAAGAGGAAGAAAGTGGTTCTGACTCTGGAGAAGAAGAGGGAAGGGTATTGGAGAAGGTGGACGCCGGGTGGCCGACATCACGGATTCGTCGTGAATTCAATCTCCCTCGCTTCACCTTGTTTGATATCAAGAAGTCCAGAGACAAACTACAGCCGTACACGGCTGATTTCGCTTCGAAGACCAAAGACCAAACGAAACGTGGAGAGGAAGGTGATGTTTAGTCGTAAGTATGCAGACATCGACCGGTCCACGCTGATTTCGTATCGACAACGTGCTGCTGGTGTGTTGGTACGTGGAACGGAGCTGAAAGCTGCTGCTGAGAAGTTCGCAAGGCTCCAGGACTCGTCACTAGACCACACGGGAATTTACTGTTATGTACAGTGCAGTGAAGTGATGTGATCCCAGTTATGCAAAAAAAATGTTGTGGAAAGTGTTGGTGAGAAGTGCTGGTGATTGTCAATTGCAAAGGTGTGTGTGGTGCAGTTTCTTCGTGTCAGAGTCTGAGATGATAGAGCGAGTTATACATCAGGACAGCGGCTTCTTTTTCATAAGTACCCAAACTTTATCAAAATTCCTTGTTTTGTTCTCTCCATATCATTAATCTCATGCATAAGCTGTGTGCAAGATGATTTCCATAATGATTTTCATGTCTAACCTGTTTTCAGCTTGCTGTAAATGTGTTAAAAAATTTCCCTAAACGTTAATCATAATTTCCTGCTTTCAATTTAATTTTTTCATGCATGGTTTTAAGTGCACCAGCTATGAAAAAGGTGAATGCTAGTGAATTTCATGTCCGATCATAACCTAACCTAACCTAACATTGTGTTAACCATAATTTCCTGCTTTTAATTTAATTTTTTCATGCATGGTTTTAAGTGCACCAGCTATGAAAAAGGTGAATGCCAGTGAAATTCATGTCCGGTCATAACCTAACCTAACCTAACCTAACATTGTGTTAATCATAATTTCCTGCTTTTAATTTAATTTTTTCATGCATGGTTTTAAGTGCACCAGCTATGAAAAAGGTGAATGCCAGTGAATTTCATGTCCGGTCATAACCTAACCAAACATTGTGTTAATCATAATTTCCTGCTTTTAATTTAATTTTTTCATGAATGGTTTTAAGTGCACCAGCTATGAAAAAGGTGAATGCCAGTGAATTTCATGTCCAGTCATAACCTAACCTAACCTACCCTAACATTGTGTTAATCATAATTTCCTGCTTTTAATTTACTTTTTTCATGCATGGTTTTAAGTGCACCAGCTATGAAAAAGGTGAATGCCAGTGAATTTCATGTCCGGTCATAACCTAACCTAACATTGTGTTAATCATAATTTCCTGCTTTTAATTTAATTTTTTCATGCATGGTTTTCAGTGCACCAGGTATGAAAAAGGTGAATGCCAGTGAATTTCATGTCCGGTCATAACCTAACCTAACCTAACATTGTGTTAATCATAATTTCCTGCTTTTAATTTAATTTTTTCATGCATGGTTTTAAGTGCACCAGCTGTGAAAAAGGTGAATCTCTGTCTATCTATCTATTGCCAGACGCCTTAATCCCGCACGGGGTGGCCACAAACAAATCGCCTCCATGTCACTCTGTCCCCTGCCATTTCACTACCACGCTCCCAACTCACACCCCCCTCTCTCATATACCTCTCCACTCCATCCCTCCATCTCATCCTTGGCCTCCCCCTCACTCACATACACTCTCCTCGTCAGTCTTTCACTCTCCATCCTCTCCACATGCCCAAACCACCTTAACGTGCTTCTCCTAACGCTTCCCATCACATCCTCAACCACACCACAACGCTCCTTCACTTCCTCATTTGGTAGTCTCTCTCTCCATGTGACTCCACATGCTCCTCTCAAATAACTTCTTTCCACTGCTCTCACTCTTGACTTCTGTCCTTCCATCAGGGTCCAAGCTTCACTTCCATATGTCAGAGTTGGTATCACAATACTGTCATGTAACAACTTTTTCACTTCCATGCTCACCTCCCTGTTTCTTATCACTGCTTTCAACGAACCAGCAACCTTCCTTCCCTGCTGTACCCTTTCGAGCACTTCACCCTCCAGACTTCCATCCTTACTCATCACACTGCCCAAGTACTTAAATTCACTCACATTCTCCATATCCTTCCCATCCAATCTCACTGTACATTCACTGGCTTCACTTCTCTCAAAGACCATCACTTTACTCTTCCCTACATTCACCTTTAGATTCCGTTTCTTACACACTCTCCCAAACTCATCTACCAAGCCTTGCAGCTCCCTTTCATCTTCGCTCAACAACACAGTATCATCTGCAAACAACAGTACAGGGAGTTTCCAAACACTGTCCTCACTTACTAGGGCCACTCCAACACCCACTGCCCGACCTTGTATCTCTTTTATAACCCCATCAATATACAGATTGAACAACCATGGAGACATGACATCCTTGTTTCAATCCAACCTTCAGATGGAAAGATTCACTCAGTTTGCCATCCACACGCACTTTGATTATTGTGCAAGATGATTACCATAAAGATTTTCATGTCTAACCTGTTTTCAGCATGCTGTAAATGTGTTAAAAAATTTCCCTAAATGGTAATCATAATTTCCTGCTTTAAATTTAATTTTTTCATGCATGGTTTTTAAGTGCACCAGCACCTATGAAAAAGGTGAATGCCAGTGAATTTCATGTCCGGTTATAACCTAACCTAACCTAACCATTTTTCTGGTAACAATTTACATCATTTACTGTATTTGATGCTTTGTATCCAATAACTTAGTGCATAAAATGTGAGAAAAGATGATTTCCATGTCCGATACTTACTTATACTATGCTGGCAAGTTCTGACCACCTATGCCTCACTCACCTCTAAATCATCATTTTTTGGTTAAATTTCAATTAATTCATGCTTTGTGTGCATTATTTATGTGAAAAGGGACCTAAATAAGTGCTATACATGTCCGGTAGGGAGGTAGGAAGGTAGTTTTCTGATTTAGGTTAGGTTAGGTTAGGTTAGGTTAGGGTCATGAATGACCAGTACTGGAGCTTCAGGGCCCAATATTCGGACAAGACCACTGTCCAGACATGCCTTTGGCTCTATTGCGTTGAATAATGGAGGGATTACTGTATTACCTAAGATAGTTTTTAGTTTTGGATGAGTAGGATGCCATATTCATTTGTGTGAATTTCCATTAATTTGACCTACTTGTGTATCAGCCAATCACATAATTGGATATTACAAAGCACACACCACAGTACTTACATTTGTGTTAGAAATTGGTGTCATACATCGGGTGAACCAAAACATTGCCTGTATATAGCCTACTCTCACAGGAAATATTTTATTGGAAATTTAAATTCTTTTGTAACCATATTTCAGAGAGTAAATGTGCAGTGCGAGATATATCAGCAGGCAATATGAAATAGCTACCCAGACATCATGGGTGTATGAAAAGGCAAAATTAATATTCCCATTCTTTTACAACCTAAGCCAAGTTGAAAACCAGCCTTACATTAAATATACTGTAGTTTATAGCTGCCTGAAGCACAGCATACTGCCATTATAAACTAGAAATATGTAGGTTATAAAACATAACAAAAAAGACACTCAGGAGGAACACTTCAGGTAGTGTAATACAGTAGCACTGTAATGAATAATGAAACCAAGCAACTCCCATATTTACTCCCCATGGTGCCACAATTTTGCATACATATCATGTGCTTATATTCACTTCAGGTCTCAAAAAGTTCTGCCTCTAAGATGTTTTTGCTTTGAGTTATTAATAAAGCAAAAATTTCATACAATTGACTGGATGAGGGTATTAAAAAACTACAATAAAGTGAAATACAGTAGTGTTAATTGGAACTTTATGTGAGAGTAACATTACTTTTGCTTGTCCACGTATGCAGGCACACTTTTATTGCCATACCACACTTGTTAGTCTGGTGATGAGCTCTCAGGTTCTAAATGATTGTTGCTATTGCACTACAGTATGAGTACTGGAAGTGGAGGCACACGTTGTTATTTATGAATGACCATTAAATGATCCTTTGTTTATACAGTCTTAGATTTTTAGATTTTTATTTATTTTTTTTAATGTATACAGTAGGCGCGGAAAGTATTGACGGTTTTTTGCCGACGTCATTCTTCTTCGCGTTAAGTGAAGTAGGGTCAATACTACCCTCCCCTGTGATGCGAAATGAGCTGACGCTTTTTCAATGGGAGCTGGCAACCCTGCTTGATAGGTTTGGCACCACAGGAGCAGGCTCAGTAATGTTTGGGCAGCCACAGGAGGAGGATTGTCTCTGTGTGTGATGCACCACGAGGGCATGTTTTGACTCAAATAACACAGTTATTTGGTTACCTACCACATTCTCATCATGCCTAAAGTAACCACAAGCAAGGACAAACGTGTGGAAGTGATTACTTTATACAAAGCTGGCCACAAACTCCCATTTATTGCAAATCAGATGGTGTTAGACTGAGGACAGTGCAGAGACTGGTGAAGTGGTTCAAGGACAGTGGGGAGGCCATTCCTCCCACTCCACTTCCCAAGCCTGGGAGACCTCGTAAGACAACCTTCAGGACCCGTCAGCTGATCTCAAGGCAAGTTAGCAAGGATCCAAGGCTAACAGCATGGGATTTAAAAGAAAAGAACCCACAGTTGCTGGCAGATGTGTCTGTCAGAAGTGTGCAGCAGCTGTTGCATGACGATCTGGGCTACAGGAGTTTTTGTGCTCGTAAAAAACCACTGCTAACTGCACTTCAGAAGAAAAAGAGAGTAAATTTTTGTAAGAAATATCTTGCCTGGAGTGAGGAGCAATGGAAAACTGTGCTTTGGAGTGATGAGTCAACATTTACTGTCACTGGTACCCCTTCATCATGAGTGTACCGCAAACCAGGCAGTGACCCCCTGGACCCTAAGTACACTTCCAAGTTTGTGAAATACCCAGCCTCACTCATGGCTTGGGGCTGCTTTACATATTATGGTGTTGGTAGGTTGTTAATTCTACCTGCAAATGAAAAAGTGAACCAGAACAATTATTTGAAGCTCTTATGTGATGTTTTAAGTGACTCTTTTGATAAAACCAAGGCAAGAGTATTTATGCAAGATTCTGCCCCTGCACATGTTGCAAAGTCAGTGAAACAGTGGCTAACAGACTGTGAGGTTCCCTTTATTCGAGACTGGCCCGGAAACAGCCCAGATATCAATCCCATTGAGAATTTATGGGCGCACATGAAGCGGCAGCTGCGTAGTATGGACACATCATCTTTGCCTAAACTTGAGGCTGCAGCTATGGAGCAGTTTTAGTCCGTCTGTTCTGCAAAACTACGCCATCAGTCTCCCCAGACGCCTTAAGAAGATAATAAAGGTGAAGGGGAATGCCAGTAAATACTAAATTCAATGGTGAGTGTTAATTTATTTGTTTCTCCTTGCTAACCACAAGAATGTTTTCTTTTTTTAAGATGGCGTCAACACTTTCCGCGCCTACTGTATATGTTGCTGTTTTCACTTATAATGATTGCTATGATCCCATAAAGAGATTTTAGCAGCATTTTATGTATTTTTATGTTCAGTCACAATTTTTCCTTATACAGGTGCTATAATCTCCTATGAAGCCTCAGTGGTCACCAGCATGCAAGCCTACTGTCATTGCCAATTCTAAGATGACCTCTGAACTTAGTCACTCTAAGGTGTGTCAGTATCATTGATTAAACAGTTGTATGGTGGAATAAGTAGTAAATGAAGTCCAGTTAAGTGAAATAAATACCTATGTAGGTGAGTTGGAAACCTGTTATGCTGTGTGGTTATTTCTAGAAACAGATCGCTCATGAATGGATATCTTAATGTGTTCAGTTTATAATCAGTCAATAATTTATTTTCCTGCAACTCATCCCATTCATAAAACAAGGTTTGCATGTAACTGATGGTTTGACTTTTGTGTAAAATGCCACCAGGGGCATAACATTATAGGTTTCCTGCTCATATTAGCCTAGCTTTGGACCTTGCTGTTTTGAAATGGAGTTGGCTATCCCCCCCCCCCCCCCAAGAAGACTGCCCAGGCACAAGCATAGGAAAAAGATTTTAGTCTTGGTCACCATTTAAGAAAAAAAAAATGAAGTACTTTAATCATTGATCTTAAATATTTCGTGGGAGTAAGTAGCACTTAGAAGTATGTTGAAATTCTGACTCCAAATTTGTTAAATCAGTGAGCTCTGCTTGTGGTGTTTTGTTTTGTACAAATGCTCAAATTATATTAATGAGTGATTCCCTTTTAAATGTTTTGGAGTTTATTTCTCAGTAACCACGTTTCTGTATCATCATGTGATTTAAATCATGTTAGCTACTAGTCTTATGCAGTTTGTCTCCAGTTTAGAATACACTGTGAAATTGTGTGATACCATATATATTCCTTTTTGTCTTATCTGTAGTACTAGCTGGTTATGGTAATTATCAGCTGGCATGGTGGTAGAACTCCTGAATTAAAATGCATTGTTGCCTACAAGCTATGATTTGAGTTCCAAGGATGTTTTTTTTTTTTTTTTTTTTTAAGCTGCCATAGACAATGGACATAAGTTGGTCTTGTACCCTAAAATGTTCAGGACTGGTTGCATAGTCTCAGGCCCCTAAGGTTCAAAGGAGGCATAATGGGACTGGCAGTTACTGTTTTACCTGCATACAATGTTGGTGTAGCTTATTTCTCTTCAGCCATGTCCTGCATATGATTTTCTGGGAATGTACAGTACTACAGTACTCTGTTTTTCATTGTTATGGTACTACATAGTTTTCCAGTTTCAGGTTGCTAATTATTTTTATTATTATTATAGTGGTAGGTGGGGGTGTTCACTATCCACTCACTTGATTTAGTGCTGCATTCAGTGTCTGCTCTCTCTCTCTCTTCAATCCTTCCTCTTCTGTCTCTCCTTCACTCTTTCCTCTTCCTTCTGCTTGCAGGTGACTTTACACTCCCTCTTCTGTCTTTCTTTTCTTCATTCTTTCCTCTTCCTTCTGCCTATGGGTAACTCTACATTGAGTGACAAGCCAAATGGTTTCCTGTACACCAGGAGACCATTTGCTACACTGGGTGGTAACCATATATTTAACCAAATTATGGCACCTGGTGGTTTAATGGGTAATTAAAGTATTCCAGTTGGATTAAGCCTTTGTAGGTTTTTGTCCAAGGGGTGGCTGTGGTTTATTGCATACGTAATGCCATCATAGTCGGTAAGATAAAGGGGGGTAAACATTCCAAAGGCCCGACCCATTGCACAGTCTCAGGTCCAGGCAATGGATCTGGGACCCCTAGCCCACCAGCTTACCAGTGGCTGTGGTAGTGGCCTCGGGGCACCCTGCCAGGACAGCTGCAGGGATACCCTCCAAGCGCAGCTTGGCACTGCAACTGCCCCACCATTATACACCCACTGATAGGGCAGCCTCCTGGGGCGCTACTCCCAGGTTCAGGCCCCTCTCTTGAGCGGAAGCGGCAGCCTGGAAACCGCAATGCCCTGTACCCTCTAGCACAGGTTTGAACCCCATCTTGCCCCGGACCCATGATCTATGCCAGCGGAACCCCCGTCACGCCTCCCCCCCCGAGTCCACCACTAGGTAGTGGGGGCAAAGTTTTCTGGCCGCATGCCCTTGCTGGCATCAACCCCTGTAACGTAGTGGGATACGTTGTGTATTATGTAAAGCACATGTGGTGTAGTGCATAGGATAGTTAGAGGAAATGTTTGGGAGAGTATGCTGGTCTACTCTCCATGTTACTGTCACACTGAAAAGGTCAGCAAAGGGGGATGGTTAGGTAGCTAGTGAAACAGGAGCTCCAGCTCTCCCTATCATCAGGGTTAAGGGACTGAACAGGGAGGCTGCCAGGGATCGAGCAGCATGGAGAGCCGCCATTAGGTGACCAAGGCCGACACATGGAAGCATGTTGGAGCCTTCAAAAACTAAACGAAATGAAACGAATACCACTCAGGGATGAGTGAGGCTGATCACTCTCATCTTAAATGTCAGGATCAACTTGCCTAGCCCCAGGGTCCTACGCTTCTCACGGGCCAACATAGGATTGGATGATGGACAATGAATTATTATAATTATTATTGACAGAAGTCAAGAGTGAGAGCAGTGGAAATGAGTTATTTGAGAGGAGCATGTGGAGTCACATGGAGAGACAGACTAACAAATGAGGAAGTGAAGGAGCATTGTGGTGTGGTTGAAGACGTGATAGGAAGCGTTAGGAGAAACACGTTAAGGTGGTTTGGGCATGTGGAGAGGATGGAGAGTGAAAGACTGATGAGGAGAGTGTATGTGAGTGAGGTGGAGGGGGTGAGAGGGAGGGGGAAGCCGAGGATGAGATGGAGGGATGGAGTGGAGAGGTATATGAGAGAGGGGGGTGTGCGTTGGGAGCGTGGTAGTGAAATGGCAGGGAACAGAGTGACATGGAGGCGATTTGTTTGTGGCCACCCCGTTCGGGATCAAGGCGTCTGGCAGTGGATAGATAAATAGATTATTATTTTTAAACCCAAGCAAAGGTGCACACTGCTAAGATCAGGGAAATTGAGAGGGTAGCTAGGCCTAATAACATTTCAGAATTAGAAAAGTGTAGAGGACTTTGAAGGTAAGGGAAAGTACGAGGTTAATAATGTTTAGAAATAAGAAAATTGTAGAGGGGTTTACAGATTAGGGAAAATGTGAGGTTAGTGAAATTTTGAAATAAGGGAAGTCATTGCTACGTACAGATTGACAATCCTTTTTTGGTTTCGGGTTAACACCTTCGCCGGCTCAATCTGACTGGAGTGCCGTAATTACCCACTAAACCATCAGGTGCCAATGTGATTATATGGTTACCACCCAGCATAGTAAATGGCTTCCTGGTGTACAGGAAACCATTTGGCTTGTCATGCAGTGTAGAGTCAGCCATTGGCAGAAGGAAGAGGAAAGAATGAAGGTATGTCAATTTTAAATTACACAGCCCGGGGCTCCTACGCTCCTCATAGGGCAACAGTAGATGATGGATGGATTAAGAACAATATAATTTACTTGATGTCTAAGAAGTAGAAGTTTAATCTATGAACCTCTTCATGTTGCGGCGCAATTTGGTACTATTCCACTAACGGTAGCTCGATCGGTAGAGAGTTGGCTTGCGGTCCCGTGGGACCCAGGTTCGAATCCTCGCTGGTGCAGGGAACAGTTTAAGGATTTGAATTTCATTAAATCAGGCTTTACTGATCTACCAGAAGACCCGCCGACATGTCGTAAAAATGACCCCGCTAATACCAATACACCAGTCCTGTATGAGACAGCCCTAGCATGTATTCAATATGGACGGTGGGTGTTAAGCGCCGAAGTGGTGACATGTAGATTGTAGGAGGACGACTGAGCCTTGATAGCAGGCTGTGAAGCCTATGCCCAGAGTCGGACACATAAAAAAAAAAAAAAAAAAAAAANATTTTGTAATGGTTATGACTGTGCTTTCATAGATCATGATCTCATTGGCAACACCTTGTGAGGGAAATGAACATCTTGTGTCAATGACATGAAGACAGATTGTGGGTTAGGGGCGTTGGGGAATAAAAGGGGGTTTATCTGTTTGAATACCAGGCCTCTTACAACACAGTTAACACATTTTTATTTACAGGAGAAAACACTGCAATAAGAAACACTAATGTGAAAGCAATACAGTATTTAGTTACCTGGGCCATTCCAGTGAGGCTAAAGGAACTTTTAACCAGCAAGGCAAATGGACAGGGGTTCTAGTCATAATCTGTTCGAATACCAGGCCTCTTGCAACACAGAACACATTTTTATTTACCGGAGAAAACACTGCGATAACAAACACTAGTGTGAAAGCAATACAGTATTTAGCTACCTGGGCCATTCCAATGAGGCTAAATGAACTTTCAACCAGCAATGCAAATGAACAGGGATTCTAGTCCATGAGCCTTGCTTGTGCATGTACATCTCTTGTTACAAGCTACAAAAAGTCAAAGTTATGGGCCAAAATAGTGCAAAACTGAGTGTATTTTTTTCATACAATTAAATCAAACCTGGTATATTTTATGAACTAGTGGAGTTACAGCCCTCGTAAACCGTTTTGTACCAGATCATCCTTACGCTGCATAAAATTGTCGAGATAGTAAGAATTAAGTGTAAAGAAGCTATTCCCTTTAGTATCGTGACATCTTTTCATTCAGCTTAAGGTACTTCCTAGTGGAGTTAACCCATCCCGTCCCGACCGATTTCCAACCTCCAATACCCCCCCAGTCCCGAGCAATTTTTTTTTTTCCCCCTCCCCCTCAAACCTTCGCTTTTGGTAACATCGAGAATTCATAGAGAAATCGCCCTCCTGAAGCTATAAATGATGCTACAGGTGACGAGTCAGCCTTACATTTTCCCTTTCTCAGGGTATCTGGCTAAAGAAAACGAACTATGGAAGGGTTAACTAATTCAAGCCACTTTAAATTACGTATTTATTTATTTGGTACGAATTTATGTGTAATTCAAGACTATGTTGGTTTTCACACATTTATATAGGCAGTAGAAGCATTGTTCAGTCACCAAACATATCCACATATGGCACCTTCCTTTATGACATTACCACCTCATCACTTCCGTTTCTTGCTCTAACTTTTTCTTTGTCCTCCACCTCAGGAATCACTTTCACCGTCTCGTCATCGGAGAGACCGTGGGGGAACATGTCTTTACTGGCCAGGTCACTGATAACAGGTGAATTGCCAAGTGTGGGGGGGAAGGGGGAGGGGGGGGGGGGTCAGGTGGTGCCAAGCAATATCCCTACTTGACAGCAGATACATATGTCTACCAACAATCACCCATGAAACTAGAAAACTGTGCATATTATGACCCTTGCAATTGCGCAACGTACCCGTAC
>JAGKTI010008679.1:0-15614 GCA_018397915.1 Birgus latro
TATATATATATATATATATATATATATATATGTTATACTTCTACCTACCTGTATCGCAAGCGGGGTCTTCATCGCGCTTGACGTGCTAATAAATCCTAATCTCCCGAAAACAAAGCTCAAATCTGCAACAACTTAACAATTCTGACGAGGAGGCTAGCATTTATGCATTGATGTATTTAAACACCGAAATAGTTGTACCTAACTTGCGACGAAAATGGCTTCACTTCATCCTTACTTATTGTCAAACTTTCGCTTATTTTGTGGTTTACTTGAGTGGTTAGAAATCAGACATATTATCCATGCCTAGCAAAGTAGGCTGAAATCAGACTGTAGTCCATTCTAAGCTGCTTGACAAAAATGTCCCAACTATTTGGAAAGTATTAGTTCATATTTCTTCAAGGTATGATAAGCTCTTAATTATTTTAACTCAGTATGCTGTATTTAGCTTTTCTGTCACTGGTGTGAACATCAAATCACGGTTGAGCATTCAAGGCGGGGCACGACTCAGTCTTACTAAATAAAATAAATAGACTATAATAATGGAGAAATTCAGCGACAAACAGACGAACACACACAGTAATTTTTGTAAATAAATTGAAACAGAGACCTTCACTGAGCTGTTGAAGACATTAAGAGGTAACATGAATACAAGTGTATTGAACAGCAAATATAAGATAAACAAATGTTCCCTCGATTCTTGGAAAAAATAAAAATTGTTCCACTTAGGAGTATAACACTGAACCATTTTATTAACAGTCCAGCTCCAGTATCTATTCAGAAGAAACCTGTCTCCGGCAAAGCAGAGTTTCCAGTCAAATCAACCATTACCCTTTTCACTACGGTACTAACATACTGTATATGAATTTTAGACACACCTTCATGCGTACCTCGTTAACCAGTCACTCCCACTGTAATGACATCACAAAATTCTGTGCCTAAACCACCTCAATCTACCGATCCTCATCACAGCACCATTACATTCCAGTTCCATTCTTCCTTTCAACTCTTCAGTCGCAGCCCTAGTCTCCCCGCCTCCTTCCCCCAGGCATCACATTAAAGAATTCACTACACGTCCATCTAATGATTGTCATTCCTGTTCGTTTGAGTCTGCAAGTATCCTCTTGCTTTACTGCCCAGATCTCATTACCATGCATCATTACACTCCTAACATGCCGCCAATAAAGATCCCATAGCACAGGGGGAAAAGTTTTCTCAATGTTAGGAAAGGCAATAGCTCCCTGAACTTCCTCCACACACTCTAACCCAAGCCAGAGAGCTAGTTCCAACCTCACCTCCAGCACATAACATGTCCACCATAATAATAAATCTCCTCCACACACCCAGGAGACTTTCCAGCAATATCAGTCCTGTCACGCCTAACAGTCTCTGCATGTTTACTTTACTTGTTTATTCATGTTTGTCACTTCATAACCTTAATCCTTTTTTAGACAATTCAATGCTATAAAGCAAAATTATTTAACTCGTGGTCATAATATCAAACTAGCACTATCTCTGGTAACTAAAGGACAAAGTCAGCGACACATTATGTATTCGGGAGCAAAAACATGGAACACTCTGCCTGATACTCTTAAAATATCGACAGTTTGACAACCTTCAAAAAGAAAGTAAAAATACATCTACGCTCGAGAACATGTACCAGTTACTAAGCAATTTTTTTTTTTTTAGCTAAATCATTCTATTTCATTAGGGCTGTATTAAAGCTTATGCTTAACAGATTAGGCCATAAAAATGTTTTTGTTTTTGTATTTATTCTGTATATATTTTTTTTTTTACTGAAATGGCAAACCTTTTTTTTTTTTTTTTTACTGAAATGCTCTTCCCAACACTGCACACAAGAAATCTGCATTATTTCGCAGTTTTCCTCTAATACCACCACATATCTTTATGCACCCACTTATCACAAACACTGAACAAGATAGTTACTTCCAACACCCTCATGGCAAACTGCACATGGCCACATTCTCTCTCCTTTGACTATACCGCCACCAGCCCTAGATATCATCACTTTTGTTTTATCCACATTTACTCTTAATCCCTTGTGCCCCATTCCGTCTCCCCACATCATAAACCTTCCTTCCGCCTCCCTTCCATTCTCTGCAGTCACCACCAAGTAATCTACATAAAGCATCTCTCATAGGAGCCCATTTCTGAAGTCACGTGAGTGAACTTCAAGCACCACGACAAATAATAAGGGGCTCAAGACTACAGAGCAAAGTCCTCTGGACGTAGCAAAACCAAACTAAGAGTATACAGTGCGTCACATGATTCACTGGGTGAACTTTTGAGTTTACATTAATATCATTAAGTTCCGCAATAACCCGTACCGTACCATACCTAATAACATCTTTGTTCATTTTACCTCTGAAGACGGAATTCCTGCTGGATCAGGTAATTTTCTAAATCCTCATCTTCAGTAACTCTTTATTCTTTATGTATACAAGAGGAAGGGTGATGCTCTGGAAAGAGGAAATTGTAGAGGCATAAAGCTTTTAGACCAGATAATGAAGGTAATGGAGAGAATTCTAGAAGGTATGATTAAAGAAAGTGTGAATATTGATGAGTTGCAGTTTAGGTTTATGCCAGGCAAAGGGACAGCTGATGCCATATTCATTGTTCGACAGCTTCAAGGAAAATATATAGGAAAGAAAAAGGAACTGTACTTTGTTTTTGTTGATCTGGAGAAGGCTTTGACTGAGTCCCTAGAGAGGTGGTGACGTGGGCAATGACAAAGCTTGGGATCGAGGAGTGGCAGGTTAGGGTCGTTGTGGCCATGTATGTGGGTGCTCACACCCAGGAAAGGGTGACTGGAGACTTGAGTGATGTGTTTTCCGTGAATGTTGGTGTGCATCTGGGGTCAGTATTTAGCTCCATATTGTTTATCATGGTACTTGAAACCTTCTCACGTGACTTCAGAAATGGACTCCCATGGGAGATGTTGTATGCTGATGATTTGGTGCTGATTGCAGGGAATGAAAGGGAGGCGGAGGAAAGTTTTAGAAAGTGGAGATGGTACGGGGCTTAAAAGTAATTAAATGCAGATAAAACAAAAGTGATGGTATCTAGGGCTAGGGGCGGTTCTTTCAAAGAAGAGGGAGAGTGGCCACGTGCAATTTGTCACAAGGGCATGAGAAGTAATTCCATCTTGTGCAGTGACTGTGATAAGTGGGTGCATAAGAGATGTAGTAGTATAAGAGGTACACTGCGAGATAATGCTGCTCTCATGTGTACGGTATGTCAGGGAGAGCATGTGGATATTGCCAGGAGTGAAAAGATTGAACTTGCTGGTGAGTCTGCTGAGTGTGTGGAAGAGTATTGTTATTTGGGAAACATGTTATATGCTGGAAGTGGGGGAAGTCACTCTGTGGATAGAGTGACGAGTGGTTGGAGGATGTTCAGGGAGCTGTTGCCTCTCCTGACACTGAGAGGGCTTTCCCTCCTTGCTATGGGATCTTTGTATGCGGCATGTGTTATGGGTGTAACGCTGTATGGTAGTGACACCTGAGCAGTAAAGGAAGAGGATATTCGTAGGCTCAAACACACAGAAATGGCAATGATTAGGTGGATGTGCAGTGCGTCCTTCAGTGTAAGGCCTGGAGGGGGGGGGGGCTAGATTTATGATGGAAGAGTTGAGAGGTAGGATGGGACTGGAGTGTATTTGTGTTGTAATGAGGGGAGGTAGCTTGAGATGGTTTGGGCGTGTGGAGAGGATAGGGGATGATAACTGGGTGCAGAGTGTGAGGAGTGTTATTGGTGAGGGGTAGGGTAGTGAGAGGTAGACCGAAAAAGACCTGGGTCAAGGTCATTAAGTGTGACCCCATTGTGACCTCAGGGTTAAGCGACTAAATAGGTAAGCTCCCAGAGATCGAGCAACATGGAGAGTTGCCATTAGGTGACCAAGTCCGACGCATGCAAGCATGTTGGAGCCTTCAAAAAAGAAAACGAAAACGAAAACTTAACATACTAGTAAGCTCTTATGTGTGTTTTTTTTTTCCACGTACAGTAAGTTGGCATCAGTAACATACACTACAAGACGTAATTAAAGAGTGAAAGGCAAAATCAATCATAAGGAAATGGTATTAGGAAAACTTCTAAGCAGACAAGAATAGGACATAAACTCTTTGTAGGGCCTTCATGTTAGCCTGTATTCGTCACTTCATCTCGGGCGCTATCCATCTTTGATCGAAATGACACTGCTTATCTTGTTCCGTACATGATTCAGTGTCAATAGAGATCATTAACTTTAAACTTGGGGAGGATTTTTGCAGCTTGTTTCCCTTATAGCTCAATCGCCGAATAGGACAGTATGTAGAAGACAAGGCCCTCTGTTATCTATGGACAGTAACATCATTTCCATAGCACTTATTCTTAACTAGCACCATCCCATAGTGTTAATTTTCATATAGTTCAACACTCTTGATGGAGAGACTTTAGTTTTACAGTTTATTAAAATGAAGAGAGTGTATTGTTTCTTCTCCTCCCTAACCTGCAACTTTTCTCGGGTTCCTCGGTTCTGTCTTTTGATATCATTAATGCCATTCTACTTGTTTTACTTTAATGACCTTGGCAGGCTTAGTAGCACGTTATTTTCGTGATTTACTTTGTATGCTACACGTTAATATATTTCTCTGTGTTATTTACATTTTTGTAGTAGTGACATATATAGTATATGCACAAAAACACCGATAAGGAAGAGGCGCTGCGGAGCCTCCTTATCCCCATAAGTTCAGTAACGTGTTCAGTATATTCTTGTTACCTTCACACGATTGTATTCAGATTGAGAATTATCGAACTGGAGGAGTTAAATAATTCCTTCACTGATCTCTTCATTACGATATGTCAAAGGAAAGCTGAATAAAAGTGTTTGAAGGTATCATTTGCGCGCGCACCCACCCACCCACCCACCCACCCACCCACACACACACACACACACACACACGAGGAATGAAGGAGCTAACTGACGATTATCCGGAAGTGTAACCAGTCCACTACAAGTTCCCCCAAGGGAGTTAGGTGAGGGAGGGTGAGCGAGTAGAGGTGCTGTCACATGGTCGATTTTTAGGACAACCTTCCTCCTGGGAATTCTCTTGGTGACCTTCTCATTGCAGATTTTAAAGAAATGCTATAACACCGCCGGGAAAATTTCTAACAATACCTTTCCCCACTCCACTCCCCCCCCCCAAAAAAAAAAAATGCTGCCATGGTCGAGGCTTGGGAAATGCTGCCAGAAAATTAACTCATATGACACTGTTTTAAGACTTTGATTGCTAAGTTTTCTTCCGACCGAATAATTTTGTTTAACGACAGCCGAAGTATTTTTCCTAATTGTGCCAATACCAGAGAAAAGGGTTACTCGAGATTGTTCCTAAAGCCCTTGACTGACCGGATTTCCCTCAGACGAACAAAAGGTAGTGACAGCCTGAGTAAAATGCGGAAGTGCACCAACCAGTGAATTAACCCATTCAGTCGTATGCTATATTTTTTTATTTTGTTCTTGCTACCTCCAGTCGCTTTTATTCAGCTTTAGGGAGTTTTCTCAGAGTGGAGGAGCTGGGGCCGGATACTCAAAACGTTTAACGGCGTCCTTGGGTACAGACATCATTAACACCTTCACTAGAAGAAGACAGTCCTAAGATGAATAAAATGAGGAAATGAGTCATCAAACTGATAGGGCTGAAGTCTTACCTCATCTTACTGCATAAGGTTGGTGGTAATGGATAGGGATTTCACAAGACAGGACCAAATGTATGCAGGTCAGGTAGGCAGTTAAATTCCACGTATGATTTTTATATGGCTATACTGCTGTCTAAGCTAAAGAATTTCCCATTTCTGTAGCAGAGTCCTTCTCTAAAATACTTAACTCCATTTCAGCAACGAAGTCTTAAAGCTTTTCTTTTATTTTTCTTGCTACCTGCAGCCAATTTTATTCTACTAAGGAAATCCCTCCAGGCAGTGATATGGTAAATGAAGGCTATATCGAACCCCTCCCTTTCGAAAAAATTTCCATACCATAATAAATTAACAACAGAGAGCAAGCACAAAGCAGAAATTCCGTCCTCTACGCCATGAGCTTAATTGCTTTTGTGTGATGACTTTTTTTTTTGTTTCGCTTTATACTTGCTGCTGCCATAAGATTTTTCCTTCTTAGGATTGACTTTTCGAAAATGAGTTAACGTTTTCCTTCATTTACCACTTCCTTATGAGTGGAGTTTTTCACGATTAACAAAATCGTCCAGTGAAATCAGGAATCAACTAAGAATGTCATCTTATTCCCATGTCTCCAATTTACCTACTTCATTTCATCACCTTTTTTCCAAGACCAGAGGTCGCCTATTACCGTACTGTGTAATTCTCGCTAATCATCAGTGTATATACACTTACAGATAAAATGAAAATCGATAATCTGTCAAACGACAGATGACAGAAAGTCTGCCATATTATTGTTCTTAAATTACAAAGCTTTTTTGAGAAGTAAAAAACGGTAATTTGGATGTAATCTGCGGGACAGAAAAAATGATCCAATAATGGGGAGGTTCATTAGGAAGATAATCCAGTGATTGTGTCAGACGCACAGGTGAATATTTTGCAAGTGTCTGAATGGCAAGGGTTAGTAGTCATGTGCTGCTGGTGGTGGTGGTGGCAGAGATAATGGCCAAGCGATGTTTGTGGTGGAAAAGGTGGTAGTGGATCAGACGGTGCCGGTAGTGATAGTGGATATAGTGGTGGCTGGGGCAGGGGGTCGGATGAGGGTGGTGATGGTGGTGGTATTAGTGGCACTGGTTGCGTAAATGGTTGTGATGGTAGTGGCTATGGCGGTGGTGGTGGTGGTGGTGACAGAGACAGTGGCCACGTATAAATAGTGTTGGTGGTGGCAGAGACAGTGACCACGTAGAAATCGTGTTGGTGGTGTCAGGGACAGTGACCACGTAGAAATGATGTTGGTGGTGGCAGGGACAGTGGCCACGTAGAAATGGTGGTGATGGCAGGGACAGGCCTGTGTTAAAGAGTTTTAGTGCCTACATTAACATATGAGTGTTGCAGATTTTGACGTGGCATGAACGTGAAAAGTCATGAGTTTAAACAATGGAATTTGGGTTATTGAAGAATGTGTTTTTGTTGCTGTTGACCAACCCGTCTGTCTGACCCATTAACCACAGACAAGCAACGGCCCCTTCAGTGCCGTGCATTGAATCGATGTTCCCGTGTGGTTGTCAGCACCTCGCCACGGCGAGGCGCGGGGAAAAGTATGGATATTTATTGGAAACAGCATTTGCGTCTCTCCATCCAGTTAACAAGGGCACCATAATAGACTCTACTTTATGGCGTGATCTGTTTGAATTACCACCCAACGTTGTCAATGGTTTCCTGAGTTAAAGGAAAGGGCCACCTGAAGCGGAAAGAAGGGTAATAAAAAGGGACAGGAAGAAAAGGGAGAAGAAGGAAGTTGTATAAGGAGAGTGGATACGATTTGGAATAATGTGATTCGTGAAAAGTTTGAAGCAAGGATGTCTGTAGACAGTGTACATGAAGAAAGTGTGCTTAGGTGGTAAAGAGGGTATAAACAGGGTGGTGAAATGGATGTATCTGGGTGAATGTGATGGTGGAATGTGGCGTGAAAGGCCAAGATGAAGGGAGATAGATTTGGCAAATGAGTGTCTAAGAAAGCGAGGTCTGGAGGTTGGTGGGGCCATGAAACTAATAGGGGAGATGGTTGGGAGAATTTTGTACAGAGGAGGGTTTGGTACACAGTTTTTACCCGATAATGTGATCGTCTTCGGACTGACTGTAGCTGATTTGTAATCTGAAGTGCAAATTGTGGAAAATTATGATCATGAGGTGGAGTCACGAGTTCGAGAGTTTGAATGGTGAATGAATGAATGAGAGTGTAGTTCATTTAAACGAGCATGCTGTCGAGTCGTTTTCCATCTGTCAGTTTTTCTTGCTGTCTGGAATCAACGTCACCCCATTCTTGGGTAGGAAAATGAAGTCAGGATGGTGATGATCAAAATAATGGCGATGATTATGCAGTAACAATGACTATTTGTAGTAGTAGTTGTGGCTGGGGCAATGGACAAGTGAAGAGGGTGACAGTGGAGGTATTAATGGCTGTGGCAATAGTGGTGGATGGTGGTAATAATGGTGGTGGTGGTGGTGGTGGTGGTGGTAGCAGCAGTGAATATTGATGTTGGTGTAGGTGGTGGCCGGCGGTGGTAGGAGTGACCAGATGGAGGGGTGATAGCAGATAATTATAATGGGGGAGGTCACACTGGTGGTGGTGACAGCCAGGGCCGTGCGCAGGATTTTTTAAAGGGGGGGGTGTTGAAAAAAGGGCATTATTTTTCATAATATAGTTTATTCACTTTATTTCATTCATTCATTCATTCATCTAAACCTGTGTTGTCCCATGAACAGCGTAGGAGCCCGGGACTAGGCAAGTTTGTCTTGACTTTTAAGATGATAGTGACCAGCCTCACTTATCCCTGAGCGGCATTACGTCAGCAATAAACCCCAACCACCCCTTCGATGTAAACCTGCACAGACTAAATCCGATTGGAGCGCCTTAATTACCCACTAAACTAACTAACGCAACACGGTAAACTTAGGTACTGTAACTGACTGAAGTATTGAAAGGGTACGAACTCAGGGTGATTTACACTCTGGACTCTGCTGAACCTTGGAAGTGAAACAAAGAATTTGGTCGTTTAATTGGCATCTTTCACCAAAAAGCACAGGAAAAACAAGAGAAGATATTTCATCACTCGCTGATTTCTGTCCGTAAACTAACTCACTCTGCACAGAAGTACCGTCTACATGCCTTTATGAAACATTCTAGAAATTTTCAATACGTTCTACAAACTCCCATTTTTTTTTCAATAGCCTTCCATGCCCATCCATTTATTCTTTTCGGTAACAAAACGTTCTAGGACCTTCGTGAAACTTCATAATTCGCGCTTACTTATATTTTTTTTTACCTCTTTTTCTATTATATTTCTATCTCGTAACGTTCTTAACAGGATTTAATTAATGAGTTACGTTTTTAGTATTATTTTCACTCGAACTTTTTTCTTTCCATATGGGAGGGGTTATCCTCCCCCCCCCCCCGTGTGCGCGGCCTTGGTGACAGCAAATATTGGTGATGGTGATTGTGGCAATGGGCGCGGAGGTGCTAGAGGTGATGGCAGGGTCAGTGACGAATTAGTGGTGGTGATGACGGTGGTAATGATGGTGTTTTTTAGACATGATGGTGATAGTAATAGTGAATTATGATGCTGGGGTTAATGGTTGTCGATTCTGCTGCCGCTGCTGGCAGGGAAAATGGCCGGGTTTTAGTGGTGGTATTGGTGGCAACATTTATACCGGTAGTAGATATATTGTTGCTGTTTGTGGTGTTAGTAGTGTGTGGTTGTGGAAAGTAGTCATCTCATATATAGTAACTTTACTGTTGTTGTGGTAAATGTTTATCCAGTACCCTTATATATGCGTCGGGCTTGTCGGAGATCCATAACATGAGATAACATAAGAACATAAGAACATAAGAAGAGAGGATAACTGCAGTAGGCCGGTTGGCCCGTGCTAGGCAGCTCCTAGAAGAGTAACTGAACTACTAGGATGAGATAAGGACAGCAAAGAAGAAGGCTCCCCCCGCCCTCCAAACCCTCCAGCCGAAGCCGGCAGGAAAAAGTCAGAAAGAACACCACGCAGCATAGAAAAACTGGCGTGGACATTTTATAGGAAAGTGTGAAAGGAGAACAGAGACTATCATAGTGTAACCTGAAAAGGAAAAAGTATGAATTAGTATTGGTTATAAGATTTTTTTTCTTTTTCTTTTTCTATACCCACCCCTTATTTGTCATATGCTTATCTAGCCTATGCTTGAAACTCACAATGGAAGGGGCAGCAACTACTTTACTAGGAAGCTTATTCCATTCATCTACTACTCTATTACCAAACCAATTTCTACCTATTTCCTTACTGAAACGGAATTTTTCTAGTTTGAAACCATTACTTCTAGTTCTATCCCGTATGCTCACTTTAAGTACCTTGCTAATATCTCCCTTGTTTATACCCTTCATCCACTTAAACACCTCAATTAAGTCTCCCCTTACTCTACGTCTCTCTAATGAGTGCAGATTTAGTCTTTTCAGTCTGTCTTCGTATGACAGGTTTCGAACATCATGTATCATTTTTGTCATTCTTCTCTGTACACTTTCTAACGAGTTAATATCCATTCTATAGTAAGGACACCAAAATTGTACTGCGTAGTCTAAATGTGGCCTTACTAATGCTAGATAAAGTTGCAGTATTACTTTTGATGACCTATTGCTCACGCTTCTCGAAATAAATCCTAGGACCCTATTTGCTTTATTTCTCGCATTAATAGACTGTTGCCTTGGTTTAAGGTCGTTACTAACCATGACTCCTAGATCTCTCTCGCATTCCGATTTACTAATTTCTTTGTTATCTAAGCTGTATTTAGTATCTCCAATGGTCTTGCCTACGTTAAGTACTTTACATTTTTCGACGTTAAATTCCATTTGCCAAGTTTTAGACCATCTGGATAATATATCGAGGTCATTTTGTAAGTTATGGCAATCGTCAGTCGAGTTAATGATACGCCCTATTTTTGTATCGTCGGCAAATTTGCTGATACTGCTGGTGATTCCTAAGTCTAGATCATTTATATATATAACAAATAGTAAGGGACCGAGTACTGAACCCTGTGGTACACCGCTAGTTACTAATCCCCAATCCGACTTAGTTCCATTTATTAATACTCTCTGCTTTCGTCCTTTCAGCCAGGATTCTATCCATTTTAAGATATTGCCGTCTATACCGTGTGCTCGAACCTTCCTAACTAACCTCTCGTGTGGGACCCTATCAAACGCTTTACTGAAGTCCAGATAAATAATATCGTAAGCTTTATCGCTATCTACTGCCTCATAGACCTCCGAGAAGAATGACAACAAGTTTGTGAGGCAGGATCGTCCTTGCCTGAATCCGTGCTGACTTTCATTTATAAGATTAAATCTTTCTAAGTGTTCTCTAATCTTATTGGCCAAAATTGACTCTAACATTTTTCCTACTATTGACGTTAGACTTATCGGACGATAATTCGACGCAGCTGCTTTATCACCCTTTTTAAAAATGGGCACTACGTTTGCGGTCTTCCACGCCTCAGGAACTTCTGAAATTAAAGAGTCATTAAATAACGTTAAAAGTGGCTGACATAATTCTTCTTTGGTTTCTTTTATAACTTTTGCATATATATCGTCCGGACCTGGCGATTTTTGAGTTTTTAACTTATTAATTTCTTTCAATACTTCCTCCTTACTAATGTTTATTTCACTAAGAATATTTTCCGTATTATCGTCGTATATACTCGCTGCTTGAGGGATCAGGTCTAGATTTTCCTTGGTGAATACTGATATGAAATAATTATTTAGGATGGAGCACATTTCTTTATCTTCACTGGTAATGTCACCTGATTCTGTTCTGAGTGGTCCTATCCTATCTTTATTTTTCGTCCGGTACATTTGGTAAAAACCCTTGGGGTTTTCTTTCGATTCACTAGCAATCTTAATTTCATAATTTCTCTTTGCCTTCCGTATCTCCCTCTTTACTTCTCTGTTTAAAATCGCGTAACGGTTACGTAAGTGTTCCTCTCCGCGTTTTATTTTTCTATATATTCCTTTCCTTTGGCCTATGAGGGATTTTAATCTGTTGTTTAACCATCTCGGTTCCGAATTATTCGCTCTAAACGGTTTTGAAGGAATATATCTATCTTGGCCTCCGTGTATTATATTTACTAACTCGTTGTATTTCTCACTGGCCGAACGAGAGTTAATCTGCCCATCTCTCACCTGACCCCCCTCCCCCGGGACATAGCGCACATTCCCACCCGTTTCCTGTCCTATGACCTGGGGTTCTCCACTGACCTGGCACTCCCTAAAATAGCTATCCTCGCTATGGAATATCGTTCTAAAATAAGCCTTTAATCCAACGAAATCTCCTAGACGAAAATTAGGAACGGTGGATGTATTTTCGGTGGAACAGACGTCCCAATTAAATTTGAACTTAATTTCTTCATGATCGCTATTACCAAGTCGTCCACCAACCTCTATATCACTAACGATATTTTCTTTATTAGCCAAAACCAAATCTAGTATATTGTTACCTCTGGTGGGCTCCCTGATGTACTGATAGAGGAAATTATCCTGTACTACCTCTAGAAATTCCTCTGACTCTGCATCCCCTGTCTGATTTTGCCAATCTATCCTTGGCAGATTAAGATCCCCTACAATTATTACTAAGCTGGACTGTGACGCTTTCCTGATTTCCTCCCAGAAATATTTACTTTCTGCTCTACTTAATTTTGGAGATCTGTAAATGGCTCCTAAGACTAATTTCTCCCTGTTGTTACTAATTTCAACCCAGACACTTTCGGTGTCCCTATTTACTTTAATGTCTGCTTTATTGTAACAATTTAATGAATCCTTTACATAAATAGCTACCCCGCCCCCCTTTTTCCCCAGACGGTTTGACACAAAAATATTATAGCCTTTTATTTGATATTCTGCTAAAAATTCTCGAGTGTCTGTATTCATCCAAGTTTCACTAATAATGGCAATGTCTATTTTCTCTGTACAAATTAAAGCTGTTAGTTCATCCATTTTATTACGTAAACTCCTGCTGTTTGTGTAGTACACTTTCAGATTATTACCTCTACCTTGGGACTGACTTTTTTTTATTTTGTTAATAACCGGGAAACTCTTTACTTTACTAATACAACAATTTTTTATACTATCACTCCTTGCCATTTTATCATCGCTTGTTCCGTCTTCTATCATCGTCTGCTCATATTGAGGTGCCTGAGTGGATGTTTCTACACTTTTGCATGTCTTGATGCATCTATCAAAACCTGATGATAATGATTTCTGAGTGTAGTTGCCGCAACTTCCTGTACAACTAATTTTCAGTCTCGAAAAAACCTCTCTAACTCCCTATCTATCATTCCACCAAGATTGATTATAGACTGTTTACAATATTGATGACAGTTGACATATGATAACAGCAAGGAGCATATTGTGCTATTACGTACAATGGAAGGTTTTGTATTAATTTAATGTTTCTTACTGCTGGTTGCTCTATTGTTCTGCTGATCTGCAATAGCTTTACTCTCGACGCAGAAAATGGATGGCCTGGAGGGACTATTGGAGAGATATGTTTTCTCGATTATGTTTACCAGCCGCGATAGCGAAGCTGCTATTGTTTTCAATTTGCCTGTGTGTCTGTCTGTGTGTGTGTCTGTTAACACGATAACTTCGCAACTGCTCAAGATATCATAAAAAAAAAAAGTTTACAGGTTTGTAGTAGAGAAAAATATAGATCACGGATTTGAAAACTGTGAAACTAGATCAATGTCTGTGTGTCTGTTACCACGATAACTTCGCAACCGCTCAAGATATCATCACAAAATTTTACAGCTGTGTAGTAGGGATGAAAATCTCTTACGAGTTCGAAATTGGCTAAAGTCGGTCAAGGTCTGTGTGTCGGTTACCATGATAGTTTCGCAACCGCTGAAGATTTCATCACAAATTTTATAGGTGTGTTGTAGGGATGAAAATCTCCTACGAGTTCGAAATTGGTGAAAGTAAATCAAGCTCAAAGTCATATTCCGAGCCGAGCTAGATATGTATCAGCTTGTGGCTGGTGTGGTTCCCCCACTTGGAGGAGCCTCTAGTTGTTTATAAAATCAACTCGATGGTTGGGATAATGAAATTATTTTAAAAATTGTGTGTAGCACTTCTGATAATTTATCCTGTGTCAGCCATCATTGTCAATACAGCAATATGTAGAACTTTATCGTGAATTTCATTTTAGAGAACATTGTGATGTTCATTCCAGAGAAGTTCACCATTATTACATCAGAGAATTTCATCATTATCAAAGAATATTTGAGCACTATTACAGTGAGAGGACCTTATTATTATTATTATTATTATTATCATCATCATCATCATCATCATCATCATCATCATCATTCTTGTTGGTGTTATTATTATTATTATTATTACTATTATTGTTGTTGTTGTTGATGTTGTTGTTGCTATAATAAAAATAATAATAACAATAATAATTATAATAATAATAATTATTATTATTATTATTACCATAATTATTGTTATAAGTATCATTATTATTATTATTATTATTATTACTTTTATCATTATTATTATCATTATTACAGGCAATTTCAATGTAATCATCACCATTAGCGTGTTTCAGTATCATTCAAAGAGAACTTCCTCATTCTTATCAAAAAGACCCTCATCACTGTTGTCAAAAGAAATCCATCATTATTAAAGACAACAACATCATTATCATTAAGAACAAAGTCAACACCAACACCATCATCATCACTCCCCTCATCGTCACTGGCATCATCAAAGAGAACTGCACCATCACTATCGTACTAATGGTTTTTGTATTCACACCTTCACCATCACTCCCACCATCGTCCCTAACATCATCATCAAAGAGAACTGTACCATCACTGTTATCCTAATGTTTTTTGTATTCACACTTTAGTTCCATCTTAGCGTCTACTCACTCGGATAATTCAGTGGTCATGTCACAAGTTTGGGAGGCGGAGAAACAAATTCCATTATGCAAATGCTTCCTCGAGACTTTGCAGCTTCCTGTTCTGGTGTCTTGCCACTTGGGTCCCACTTAACTTAGGTCGCCATATCCACCTTATGCTAATCTAGAATATTAGATTAAGTTATCTCGGACCAGGGCGGTGAAGTGGAGCCAATGGGTAATATTTTTACACTTAAAATTTAGCATAAGTAAAACTTCCCACATCCCTGTAGGAAGTTTTCTTGTGTTTGTCAATACTACCATTATCATTCTATGGCAGATCTAAATCGCTGCCATTCGCACACCGTTTAAGCTACAGCCTTGTTTCCTTGTCATATTTTAGTACTGACTGGCCGTTTCATCTGACCAAATATCATCCTGATCCGACTATCGGAACCCGGATAGAATGTGGAAAAAAAAAGTGACCCTAAAGCTCTAGAACCACTTAAGTTAGAGGGCTGAAATTTTTGTGGCTTATATTTGGTACATGGCTAGAATGCAGTGCATAATATAGTCAAGATCGGATCATTATTCTCTGAAATCGCCTATGGTCCAAAATTTTGAACTACTCTGGAAGACTGAGAAGTCACCTGATTTTACATGAAAGAATAAAGTTAGAACCACCAAACTTGGTGAACTTATAGATCTTGATGACCCAGGGTGACATGCAGAGGATCAGTGACCTTGACCTCAAGGTCCCATTACATCTCGACTTTAATAGGCAATAGGTGTGGGAAGTTTTTCTTTCTCAAAATAATCCTTGGAAAATTTTACGGCGTTCCAGTTATTAATTGTTATTATTACTATTATTATTATTGTTGTTGTTGATGTTGTTGTTGCTGCTGCTGTTCTTGTTGTAATAGATATTGTTGTTAGTGTTACTTATATTGTCTCTCTTGAATATCACATGGTTTGTGTGCTAAGCTTTACACACACACACACACACACACACACAC
>JAGKTI010008679.1:20567-32929 GCA_018397915.1 Birgus latro
GACTCAACAGACTTTCTTTTTTATGTATTACAGTATGTTATTACGAAATGTACAGTATCACTGGATAAAACAGCTTTTATTCTTAAGAAATCCTGGATCGATGGTAGCTTCCTGAAAGGGGAAAAATAGTGGTAAATGTCTAACTCTGCTGTTAAGGAAAAGCAATGAAAATATCCAGTTCAGTGGCAGTAGTTTGCTAGACATAAAAAACAATTCCGATCAAGACCTGATTAGAAGAAATGTCTCTTCTAACCTTCTGTTTGGCAAACACTAGATCAGGAAGCTGACGAAATTTATTTTATCAGGATATATGATAAAACAAGGTGTAAGCCATCGTGTTCCTGATAAGAACCTCGAATATATAACATTTTTAAAGAGCTAAACAAAAGGCTGCTTTAATATAGCTTATACTGCGTACTTGTACTGCAACTTGTACCGCACCCTACACGTATCCCTGACCGCCTTGGGGAGAGCTCCAACATACTTGTCCTGTTCCTTACAACTAATCCTTCTGCTTATGATGTTAATCTTTTCTCTCCGTTGGGCTCCTCTGATCACAACCGTGTCACCTTAACTTGTCCTGTCGCTCCAGTGAGGCCTGCGGATCCTCCAAAGAAAAGTCGGTTGTGGCACTTTGGAGCCGCTGATTGGGAGGCCCTCAGGCAGTACTTCTTTGATTTTCCCTGGAATGATTATTGCTTCCACGGCTGAGAGCCATCTGAATGTTCCTTCTGCATTACGGGTTATTCTCTCAGGCATGGAAGCATACATTCCTTTCTCATATCCTTTGACTAATGCAAAAAAAACTTGGTTTAACCACGTTTGTTCTAGTGCTGTCCACAGCAAGGAAAAGGCCTACAAAAGGTACTGAAGCCAACTCACCCTTGAATCTCATCTCTTTTATGTTTCTGCCCAGAATCGTGCTAAATCTCTCCTTCAATCTGCGAAAAAATAACTTCATCCGTACCAAATGTTCTGAACTCTCCAACTCTAATTCTTCCCGCTCTTTCTGGCACCTTGCCAAAAACCTTTCTAACAACTTTACCTCATCATCCTTCCCTTCTCTTTTCCATCCTGATGGCTCTATAGCTATTTCTTCTACTGATCAAGCAGATCTCTTCGCTCAGACTCGCCCCTGCAATTCCACTTTAGACGATTCCGGCGCTGTCCCTCCATCACTTCCCCCCTCTGACTTCCTCAGGCTGACATTAAAATTTCTTCAACTGATGTATTCTTTGCCATCACTGGCCTCAGTACTAAGAGGCATACCGTAGGGGCCTGTTGTCTTGAAGAACTGTGTTTCTGCGCTTCCACCTTGCCTAGGTAAAAGCTTTCAGCTTTATCTATCAACTTGTTCCTTTCCTTCTTGCTTTGCTCTCATTCAGCCTGTCCCAAAGAAGGGTGACCATTCCCAACCCTCTAACTATCACCCAATTGCTTTAACATCCAGTATTTCAAAAAAAATTTGGTCTACTCTTAACAAAAAAATATTAAAGCATCTTTCCTATCACAACCTTCTTTCCGATCGTCATTATGGGTTCCGCCAGGGACGTTCCATTAGCGAACTTCTCACCTACTTTCCAGACTCTTGGTCATCCTCCTTTCGGGTCTTTGGCGAAAGCTTTGCCATTGCACTTGACATATTAAAGACTTTCGCTAGAGTCTGGCATAAATCTTTAATTTCCAAACTATCCTCTTACGGTTTCCATCCTTTTATCTCTGCCTTAAACTCAAGCTTCCTTTCTGGTCGTTCTACAGCTGCATGTTGTAGACAGCCACCGTTCTTCTCCTAGACATAGAGCTATCAATAGTGTTGTTCCTCAGGGATCTGTCCTATCACCAGCTTCCTGTCCTTTGTTCATCAGTGACCTTCTAAGCTGTACATCTAACCCTATCCACTCATACGCTGATGACTCCACCAAGTACGCTGATGACTCCACCCTTTACCTTTCCATTCTCTTCCCACAGCGTCCAACTCAGCAGTTACTTCAACATACAAGGGATGAGGCAATGGCTCGCCTAATGTCTGACTTGGCTCATATCTATGATTGGGGTAGAAGTACTCTTGCTGTTTTTAATGCATCAAAACCTCAGTTCTTACATCTATTAACCTGACAAAATCTTCCACAGGGGTACCTTCTAATTTTTAACAATATCCAGCTTAATCCTGGGTCATCTTTAAACATACTTGGGGTTTCATTTTCTTAGAATTTGTCTTGGAAAGAACATATCACCTATCTCGTAAAATCTGCTTCCAAGAGATTAGATGTGCTAAGCCGACTCCGTACCTTCTTTACCTCTGCACAGTTGTTGACTTTATACACGGATTTTATTCCCCCATGTGTAGAGTACAGCTTTCATGCTGGGGAGGTTCCCAACATACAGCTCTTCTCAACAAGGTGGAGCCATAGGCCTTTCGTCTCAGCATCTCTCCTCCTCTTACTAACTCCCTTCAGCCTCTGTACCTTCGCCGTACTGTTGCGTCTTTATCTCTTTTTTTTTTACCGCTACTTCAATGGTCATTGCTGGTCTGAACTGTCTGCTAGCATCCCTCCTCTACTACAGTGGGCGCATAGCACCCGTCTAGCAACAAACTCTCATCCCTTTTCTGTCCAACTCTCTAATGCATGAGTTAAACGTTACTCCCAGTCCATCATTTATGCAACAGGTCGACTCTGGAACTGTCTCCCTCTGTCTGTATTTCCTACTGCCTATGATCTCCAGTCTTTCAAACGCAGTGTGTCCAGGCATCTCGAAATGAACATTTCTTGAATTTGGCTCTTTTATCTTGTTTTTGTTTTGTTTTCTTGGTGGGAACAGTTTACAAGCTCCTGGCCTTTGAGTCCTTCTTCCTTGCGTTAAAAGAAGAAGAACTAATCGTTATAGCCTGTTAAATAAATATTATATCACCCACATCAATTTTATGACAAATTCTAAAAACCCAAGTACCTGTAGGTATGTTGAAGTTTACAGACTATCACTTTACTGATAACTAATAATGTATAAAAGACTTGTAAAGTATAGTTTACGTATAGTTAATTTACAGGAAATCAATATACATTTTTTCGTGAATGTCAAGAGAGAGTCAGTCGCCAGTGGAAAAATACCCGATATGATTTTCATATGAAATAGGATGCCTGATGCTGTTTCCCAGTTTTGGTACATTTAGGGTCGGACATGAACCTGGTTTCAGTGAAAGTTTCACGTTGTCATCTGAATGTGACAGTTAAAGCACTCAGCTGTAAAAATGTCTAGAACAAATAACGTGCCAAGATTTTAGTTGCTTGAAGTGGAACATCCTTTTACTTTTGCACGCTCGTGGCCATTTTCTTGCAGTATTAATATCTTATGGAAAGCTGCAAAAGGACTTCTATTTTTTTTTCCAGTTAACGTTGCATGACACAACAGCACAGTATACCATTGTCAACAAAAGAATATTAGGTAGCCACTTGTCAGAATACACCTGCACAGATTGACAGGAGTAGAAAAGGAGTGGAGCTAAATGACGTCACATAGCTAGCCAATCAGGTACTGTTCACAGTACCAAGAATGGCTGTATAGAGAATGAGTTTTATATTTTATTCACTGTCATTATGAGTATCAGAAGTAAAGCAAAAATTCTACTCTTATTTATGCTAACGAAGTGTTTCGTACTATAAGTAGCCTTCTAGGAGATTTCGATGGATTAAAAGCTTATTTTAGAACGATATTCCATAGGGAAAATAGCTATTTTAGGGAGTGCCAGGTCATTGGAGAACCCCAGGTCATAGGACAGGAAACGGGTGGGAATGTGCGCTATGTCCCGGGGGAGGGGGGTCAGGTGAGAGATGGGCAGATTAACTCTCGTTCGGCCAGTGAGAAATACAACAAGTTAGTAAATATAATACACGGAGGCCAAGATAGATATATTCCTTCAAAACTGTTTAGAGCGAATAATTCGGAACCGAGATGGTTAAACAACAGATTAAAATCCCTCATAGGCCAAAGGAAAGGAATATATAGAAAAATAAAACGCGGAGAGGAACACTTACGTAACCGGTACGCGATTTTAAATAGAGAAGTAAAGAGAGAGATACGGAAGGCAAAGAGAAATTATGAAATTAAGATTGCTAGTGAATCGAAAGAAAACCCCAAGGGTTTTTACCAAATGTACCGGACGAAAAATAAAGATAGGATAGGACCACTCAGAACAGAATCAGGTGACATTACCAGTGAAGATAAAGAAATGTGCTCCATCCTAAATAATTATTTCATATCAGTATTCACCAAGGAAAATCTAGACCTGATCCCTCAAGCAGCGAATATATACGACGATAATACGGAAAATATTCTTAGTGAAATAAACATTAGTAAGGAGGACGTATTGAAAGAAATTAATAAGTTAAAAACTCAAAAATCGCCAGGTCCGGACGATATATATGCAAAAGTTATAAAAGAAACCAAAGAAGAATTATGTCAGCCACTTTTAACGTTATTTAATGACTTTAATTTCAGGAGAAGTTCCCGAGGCGTGGAAGACCGTAAACGTAGTGCCCATTTTTAAAAAGGGTGATAAAGCAGCTGCGTCGAATTATCGTCCGATAAGTCTAACGTCAATAGTAGGAAGAATGTTAGAGTCAATTTTGGCCAATAAGATTAGAGAACACTTAGAAAGATTTAATCTTATAAATGAAAGTCAGCACGGATTCAGGCAAGGACGATCCTGCCTCACAAACTTGTTGTCATTCTTCTCGGAGGTCTATGAGGCAGTAGATAGCGATAAAGCTTACGATATTATTTATCTGGACTTCAGTAAAGCGTTTGATAGGGTCCCACACGAGAGGTTAGTTAGGAAGGTTCGAGCACACGGTATAGACGGCAATATCTTAAAATGGATAGAATCCTGGCTGAAAGGACGAAAGCAGAGAGTATTAATAAATGGAACTAAGTCGGACTGGGGATTTGTAACTAGCGGTGTACCACAGGGTTCAGTACTCGGTCCCTCATTATTTATTATATATATAAATGATCTAGACTTAGGAATCACTAGCAGTATCAGCAGATTTGCCGACGATACAAAAATAGGGCGTATCATTAACTCGACTGACGATTGCCATAACTGACAAAATGACCTCGATATATTATCCAGATGGTCTAAAACTTGGCAAATGGAATTTAACGTCGAAAAATGTAAAGTACTTAACGTAGGCAAGACCATTGGAGATACTAAATACAGCTTAGATAACAAAGAAATTAGTAAATCGGAATGCGAGAGAGATCTAGGAGTCATGGTTAGTAATGACCTCAAACCAAGGCAACAGTCTATTAATGCGAGAAATAAAGCAAATAGGGTCCTAGGATTTATTTCGAGAAGCGTGAGCAATAGGTCATCAAAAGTAATACTGCAACTATATCTAGCATTAGTAAGGCCACATTTAGACTACGCAGTACAATTTTGGTGTCCTTACTATAGAATGGATATTAACTCGTTAGAAAGTGTACAGAAAAGAATGACAAAAATGATACATGATGTTCGAAACCTGTCATACGAAGACAGACTGAAAAGACTAAATCTGCACTCATTAGAGAGACGTAGAGTAAGGGGAGACTTAATTGAGGTGTTTAAGTGGATGAAGGGTATAAACAAGGGAGATATTAGCAAGGTACTTAAAGTGAACATACAGGATAGAACTAGAAGTAATGGTTTCAAACTAGAAAAATTCCGTTTCAGTAAGGAAATAGGTAGAAATTGGTTTGGTAATAGAGTAGTAGATGAATGGAATAAGCTTCCTAGTAAAGTAGTTGCTGCCCCTTCCATTGTGAGTTTCAAGCATAGGCTAGATAAGCATATGACAAATAAGGGGTGGGTATAGAAAAAGAAAAAGAAAAAAATCTTATAACCAATACTAATTCATACTTTTTCCTTTTCAGGTTACACTATGATAGTCTCTGTTCTCCTTTCACACCTTCCTATAAAATGTCCACGCCAGTTTTTCTATGCTGCGTGGTGTTCTTTCTGACTTTTTCCTGCCGGCTTCGGCTGGAGGGTTTGGAGGGCGGGGGGGAGCCTTCTTCTTTGCTGTCCTTATCTCATCCTAGTAGTTCAGTTACTCTTCTAGGAGCTGCCTAGTACGGGCCAACCGGCCTACTGCAGTTATCCTCTCTTCTTATGTTCTTATGTTCAGAAAACTCTAGGGGAAAAAAAATCATCACTACAGAGTTCAGTGGGAGTGGTGCCACTTCTCCCTACCTGCCTTGCCTCATACGCTCTCCCATCACATACTCTGGTATCTCAAACTTTCCTTCGCTATGTCCTCGATTTCCCGTTCTCCGTCAAGTGACATCTCTTCCCACTACAGTATATGCCAATCTGCCTCATGCTATTTGCTATCTCATCTCCCTAGTTTCCCCATATTTTTTCTGTTTTTCTCTCCTCAGTTTTTTTTTTTTCTCTCCAACCATCCCACACCCCTACACACACTGACGCATCGTTGTACGAAACCATGAACACTCTGTTTTGAATATCTGTTATAAATTTAATGGTACTGTACCTGTGATGTAATCATTGTTATTATTATTATTATCATTATAATTACTATTATTATATTATCCTAGCATTTCTCCTTTCCCCTTTTTTTCATAATGATGATGATGATGATGGTTTATGTCCACCTAAAGTATTCACCTGTCCAGGAATATCCTGTTTCCGCTGTTACCCCTTTTCGCACATTCAGTTATATTCGTACGTATTTCTGCGGTTTTCCTCTCATTTATTGATATGAGTTACTATTCCGTTTCACTTATCAGGTTTGTTCACGAAAATTATTCCCTGTCTCTCATTCATTCACTTTCCTTTACTTCATACATATTCACAGACGAAATTTTTAACTGATCCCAATTGTATCCATGAATTTATTCTCCTCTTTTCTCCATACCCACTGTACACAAACTCAAATTATATATTTCATTAACTGACAAAGTCTGTCCTCACTTTCCTTTTTTCACTACCAGGTCATGGGTTCCTGTTTCGCTGTCAGTTACTTACCCGTCGTTAATACACATCCAGATTCAGACATAATTTGAGTGGGACGGAAAGCACTGTCAGTTGCTAAAGTTATCTTTCTTAACATTATATAGGACAGGCGCTGTGTAGTCCGACATGTTAAAATAATACAGTAGTTTAATCCTTGTCTTGTACTTTCCTGTCCATCCATTGCATTCATACATCGCTTTGTGTCAGATTGTGTCAGCCCACAGTTTCACCTGGTCATATTCAGATATTCCTGATCCTATAGTGTACCTTCACAATGCCATTTTTTTTACACGATTTTTAAAATGGGTTTCAATGTGTTTTCTTTAGCTATTTTCATTTATCTCTACTCTTACGTTCATATTCCTTCATTCATTCTTATTCAGACGTACTTACTTCTTTTTTTCCACACCACACAATTCCAGCAACATGCAGATAAACGTATTGTGATTTCATTCTTTTTCTTAAGTGTATGCTTATTTTGTCGATGCTCACTCTGCTTAATCATCAATGGCTCTCCTCACTGCTTAATCATCAATGGCTCTCCTTTCATCAATGCAGTTCTAGTTATGCTTATATTAACGTTATCGCCATTTCAGATATCCATGATCCCTTACTGTATTAGAATGGTAACAATAATACATCTAACATTACCTCACCATTCCATATATACTTTCTTGCATGAATATGTGTAGGCCTCAGCTCTTCTTCCTTTGTTTATGTTCATTTTCTCGCAACTCATTCAGCTTCACCATCAGTCACCTTCTCCCTTATGGCAACCGCGAGATGAAAGGTTTTATGTTCCAATTTCTTGAGGCTATAAACCGTCGAAAAACTTTGTGGAACGCCTCATCTCTCCATCCATCCCTTCTTTCTTCCCATATTTATCGCTCTCCTTTCCTCCTCCTCTCCTGTCGTTCTCTCTCTCTTCTATTTTTTTCTCTTCCCCTCTTCACATCGCTAATTCATATTGACCACTTTTTTTTCTCTTCCTCTTAAGTATTGATAATTTCTCTTGTTATTCTGTATTGCATAATCAAAAATTTTCATATGCATTTTTCTTTTCCCATTCTCATCCTCCTTCACCACATCCCTATTCCAGAGCACTAAGGATGTCTTCTTTCCTTCACTTCGTTCATAATCTTAACAATAACCTTTCATATATTGGGTGATTAACATTTTCACATCCATATACATCCACATTCTGTAACTGCGCCACGGAGAGAGAGGTCTTTGTAATGGGCATAAAAAGAAGTATTGCACTGGAGGACACCATTGCCCATTCAAAACAGCTTATGATTTCTTTCTTCTGTTTACTTATGAAATCGGATTCTGTCTCCAAAAACAAGTAATAATCTTTTGAAAAAGTAAGTTCCGAATAGTCATTCGTGGTCAAATCGATGAAAATACAAAAAGTAATTGAATAAATAAAAAAGTAAAAGACTGATCGAATTCAGTCACGAGTTGGATGCACTCACTGATCATGCATAGGTTAATCAGCAAGAATCATTCAGTGTCATTAAGTCAGAAAACAATATAAGCATTATAAAGTGGTCAGCTTTGTCTGTCTCTGAACATTGCAACTCTAGCATTGAAGTCTGTGAAATTTGTTCATCCTTGTGATCAAATCTGCCTTCACTGCATTTCGGGTATTTCATGTGTTTCTGTCACAATGCTCTTCCTCCCTCTCTTCATAAAATCTCCCTCGAGCGCATTTTCACTCCCCTCTGTTATTCAGTCGTCACTGTCCTGTGTATTAGTTTCTCGTCTTCGCCCTTTACCGACAACGCTCAGCAGTCACTCCATCATCTATAAAATTAATACCGTCGCAACATTGTTTTGCAATGTCTGCTTTTCCTTTATTTTGAATTCACCATTCCCTGTTTTGCGTATTTCTCCTCTTCACCCTTTACCGACTGTCAGTTGCCACCGAGGCGGTGACTCAATCGGTAGAGAGGTGGCCTGCGGTCCCACGGACCCATGTTCGAATCCTCGCTGGGGCAGGGAACAGTTTAAGGATTTGAAATTCAGCAAATCAGGCTTAACTGATCTACCAGGAGACCCGCCGACATGTAAAAATACCCCCGCTAATACCAATACACCAGTCCTGTATGAGACAGCCCTAGCATGTATTCAGTATGGACGGTGGGTGTTAGCGCCGAAGTGGTGACATGGTATGTAGGAGGACTGCTGGGCCATGATAGCAGGCTGTGAAGCCTATGCCCAGAGTCGGACACATAAAAAAAAAAATCAGATTTCTATAATACCGTAACGTCATTCTTTTGCAGTGTACGACGTTTCTTTATCTAGAAACTCAGGTAGCAATAACGGTATATTCACTGCTCACTTTTCCTCACTTTATCCTTTTTTACTTTATTTTCCGTCGCCTTATTTGTACGCTCTCGAGAATTCGATCACATTCTTTCCTCAGTAACGCTTCTCTGGAAAGACTGCCACCTTTCACTGCGCTCACTTTTTCGTAGCTTTATATTACGGTTTTTTTTTTTTTCATTTCTTTTTAAAACTATTAATCTGTTTTCAGTCACTCCTCCCTCAGCAATCCATTTCCGTTGTCTGTTCCTCTTCTGCGCCTTTCCATTGCGCTCTTGCAGTTCCTCTTGATCCTCTCAGACATTGCTTAATTCTTTTTTACCCTGTTTATTATTTTCATTCTCTCTTTAATCTTGTCATGATCGAGTAACTGTAGTATATATTCTCGTTAACGTCAGACAACTGTTCAGTTGAGAGTAAGCACAGGAGCCAAAATTGTTCATACGTTCACCATTACCCTTCTCATGATCGGACAACTCTAGTATTCCACTGCAGATAACACCAGACGATAATCATTCGGCTGAGAGCGATTCTTAGGTGTTAGAGAAAGGTGAACGATTGGATACTCTTTCGGTCTTTCTTTACACTGTTCACCACTGCTTCATTCCCCACGACACTCTTCAACACTTTCATTCCTTCTTTACACAGTTTATCATTTTTGTTCTCTCTTCCCCTCCCCTCACATTTTTTCCCCGTCCTACACGTTCCATCCTCCGTCACTCCCTATCTGCGCTTCCTTACGTTCCTCCTTTACGGTCCCTGCGTCATCTCTCTTGAATCTCCGAAAGTGTCCCTACTATTTACTACTTCCCTACTTCCCTGTTCATTCTTTTTTCTGCTCCCATTTCTTTATTGTTTTTCTACTTTGATTTTTATTTACGTTTTTCTCTTCTCAACCCTTCACTGCAACATTACAATTGCACGGAAATGGGGATACGTGTTTTTACTGGGCCTAGAATTTGAAGGAAGTGAAGGAGGGAGTCGAGAGAGGGAAAAAAAAAAAAAAAAAGGTCCAGTTCACTTAACCCATTTTCTATGATGGATCTCTCTTAAAGGTGAAAATATTTGGCAGTGGCAAAAATGAATCATATGGCATCATCGTGTTGACATAGTAACCGCTTCAGAACGGTGATGTAGTTTCTGTTTTATTCTTATATCTTCAGATGATGTATTCGTCTTAGGTGAGGCGATTCAAACTGAAGTGGTCAGATGTTGCCTTCACTGACTTCTCTGCTACGGAGCTCCTCGAAGCTGAATGAACTCGTCACATTGCACAAAAACAAAAAAAATAAAAAATAAAATAAAGTACGTCATCAGATAAGAGGAGTAAAGAGTTTAAAGTCTTTCACTACGACGGGCCACTCTGTAGCTGACTGCAAACGTTTGGCTTTAGCAGAGATATGATGCTATCGTATTAGTGGAATTGGGTGAGTTTGTGATTTTTTCAGTACATAGAATCTCTTATAAGTTATACAAAAAAGCTTAGTAAAGGATGGGAGGAGTTAAGTACTTGAGGGAGGAAGGTGACTGTGATGCGATGTAGGAGGCAAAAGATGCAGGTAATGAATAAAGGTACAGATGGGTATTACAAAGGAGGAAAAGAAGAAAGAGGAGGGCGGGGGGGCAATAGAAGGATAGGGAAAAAACGATCAACAGAGTAAGGAGTTCCTGCTTAGGAGGAAAACAAAAAGAGAAGGAGAGTAATAAGAATGTATGTGTGAGAAGGAATGACGGAGAGAAAGGAAAGAAAGACAGGAAAACAGAAAATCAGACATGCTGAGAAATTAAGAAAACAGACGAAGAGAAAACCAGACAGATAAAGATAAAGGCACAACCTGAAGGCACGGAAAGAGAAACTGACAGACAGAATGACAGCAACTGAAGGACACACACAGAGACACAAATAAGACAGATAGACAAAAGAAAACCATAACAAGGAAGCAGACCAGGCAGACAGACAGACAAGCAGCTAGCCAGACAAAAAGCAAGCCAGATACTATGAAAGCAAGACAGAGAAACGAGAGGCAAGTATGACAGAAAGCAAACTGGAGAGAGTCAGCCAGAGACAAAGAAAGCCAGATAGACAGGCAGCTTTCCATGGAGCTAAACAGACAGACAGAAAACATGCCTCACGGACAAAATGCAAGCCACGCAGACAAACAGAAAACAAGGGAGACAGATAGCACGTAAGGCACAGAACAAAATGCTTGTCTCACTGTCGGGAAGCAGGACAAGTAGAAAGAACGAACATCAGCCAGACAGAAACAGTGCATGAAAGTCAAACATTTAGCACACCAGACAGATAGACAGGGAGACAGAATGCCAATAAAACAACTCAGACAGACAGATGGATAGAAAGTTATACACACAAAAAAAGAAGCCAGACGGAAGATAAGCTAGACGGACGGCGAGACAGAAGGAATGCGATACCAACAGACAAGAAAGACGTCAGACAGATTGACAGAAATGAAGTTAAATGCATACATACAGTAAGCTAGAAAAAATCAGGCCAAAGAGACAGCAACCAACCAACCAACAAGGCAGACAAAGGAAATCAGGCAGACAGAAAACAGACCAGACTAACAGGAAGCAAGTAAGGCAGACAAACAAGGAGCAAACAAGACAGGCAGACAGACAGACAGACATCACACCAGAGAGACAAACAGACAGATATCACACTAAAGAGACAGACAGACAGAAAATAAGTTAGACGGACAGAAAGATGGCTAGACAGTTAGGCAAAAAGCCAGACTAACAGACAAAAGCAAGTCAGAATATGTAAGAATCAAGCCAGAAAGACAGAAACCAAGCCAAGTACAGATCCAGCCAGACAGAAATAGCCAGACAGAGACAGCAAGCTATATAGATCTAGAGCAAGCCAGACAGAAGCAAACAGACATTTAGACAGGAAGCGGGATAGACATTTAAGCCAAAGGGGAAAAAAAAAGACAGGCAAATCAAGCAGGAAGCAAGTGGGACAGCAAGCAGTGCAAACACGTAGGCAGATAAGCAGACAAACAAA